>CABFWB010002017.1:111199-127152 GCA_902151455.1 Timema bartmani
TGGTGGTGATGGTGATGATGGTAATGGTGGTGGTGATGGTGATGGTGATGGTGATGATGGTGATGATGGTGATTATGATGATGGTGGTGATGATGGTGGTGGTGATGGTGATGATGGTGATGGTGGTGATGATGATGGTGATTATGATGATGGTGATGATGATGGTGGTGATGGTGATGGTGATGATGGTGGTGGTGATGGTGATGATGGTGATGATGATGATGGTGATGATGGTGGTGGGGATGGTGGTGGTGATGATGGTGGTGGTGATGGTGATGATGATGGTGATGGTGATGATGGTGATGGTGGTGATGATGGTGGTGGTGATGATGATGGTGGTGGTGATGGTGATGATGGTGATGATGGTGATGATGGTGATGGTGATGATGATGGTGATGATGGTGATGATGATGGTGATGATGATGGTGATGATGGCGATGGTGATGGTGATGATGGCGATGGTGATGGTGATGATGGTGATGGTGATGGTGGTGATGATGGTGATGGTGGTGGTGATGGTGATGGTGGTGATGATGGTGATGGTGATGGTGGTGATGATGGTGATGGTTATGGTGGTGGTGATGGTGGTGGTGATGGTGGTGGTGATGATGGTGATGGTGATGATGATGGTGATGATGATGATGATGATGATGATGATGATGATGATGATGATGATGATGATGATGATGATGATGATGAAGAAGAATTCATTAAACAGGACAGGCACTTTACTCTTGATGACTTTCATGAGAAATGTTTTTAACTTTCTTTTTTTACTTCTTTATGAAATTTTGTGTCATCTCGGCTATAAAAAAAAATGTGCAAAGTGTGTTCCATGGATGCTGACTGATGAAAACATGCATGGGATGCATTGAGGTTCTTGGAACCTTTGAGTGAGATGATGGCAATTTCTTTACCCCACTGATGAAATTTGCGTTTCCCATTTTATCCCTGAGAGCATGAATCGGTCAATGGAGTGGCACCATCCTCGATCCCTGACAAAGTCGAGGAAATTCAGACAGACACTTTACACCCGGATAGTCATGGCCACTGTTTTTTAGGGCTGAAAAGGCATCTTGGCCCTGAGACACAATGAACAATGTGGGTGCATATTGTGCAACACTGCAGCACTATAGCAGCGTGGCACTTCATGACAAACATTGCCTGTATGTGCTACTGCCATGATACAGAAACTGCTTCAAGGTTTTTACTGAGAAGTTTTGGATAATCTTGCCCACAGTCAAGACATGGTGCCAAGGGATTTTTACTTGTTTACTCAGCTGCAAGCATTTTTGGCTGGCACAAGATTTGAAAGTGATGAAGAAGGGAAGAATGCAGTCGAGGAATTGTTAAATGGACTGGCCGTAGATGTCTACAACAAAGGCATACAATAACTTGACACACAATTTGACAAGTACCTGAGTTTTGCTGGGGACTATGTAAAAAAAGTAACTTAAGGAATGTCATAAAAAAGTATTTTAAATGTTTTGTTTGGTTATCTTTTTAAACCCAAACAGTTATTACTTTCTGGACAACCCTTATACATTGGCTTAGAATAAATATTGTTTATTAAATATTAAAATATTGTGTTTATTTTCTAACATCAAATCATCATGTTTGAGAAATTTTAATTAATCAAGTTATTGATTGAATCTACATTAAAAACTGACTAAAGATTTTTTACAAAATAATTCAATATTTTGAATTTTCATCCAAAATAGGTGTCTCTTGAAATTGTCTTTGCTTATTTTTATTATGTTTAAGAAGACTTAATCCTGATATTTCCTTTTAGAGTATTCTGGCTCTAGCAAAGAAGCTACTAACCAAAGATATGCTGAACTTTCTGGACGAGCAAGCATTGGACGTGTATAACTCAGGAGCGGTAAAGATATTCCCCTACAAGACATTTAGTGAGACCATGAATTTGGTGATGGTGACACTCCTACGAGAACTTCTCCAGCATCAGAAAGGTTATTTAACTATCAACTAGACAGTTGGTAATGTCATTAAATTATACTGCCTGTTATACATAAGAAATAACTGCGAGGCTTGTTCAAAAATGTTGAGTAGACAAAATTTATTTTTAAATAATTGAAACCTTTTTTTGAAAATATTTCAAAATATATAACACAGATTAAAGATGGGGGAGAGGGAGCCTTAAAATCATAGAATTCTTAGGGAAATTTGAGGATTTGAGAAAATACCTTATTTGGAATCTAGAAACAAAAATATAAGTCAATTTTTTTTTCTTAAAAATGGTCCTAACAGCCCTTATTCTCCATATTAGTGTCTAAACCCAACATAATTTTAGAACAGACTTAGCAACCAGTTGGAGATAAAAAAAGTATCACTTAACTCAAGGTGAGAATGTCATAAAGCATTATTATAAAATAGTTTGACTCTATACTATTTTTTTGTAGATCTACCCAGCCCATTCACGCGGGATGTCCAGGAGTTTGTGAAGGGTCTGTTCCTGTCAGGGCAGACAGAGCTGCAGAGCCGCAATCATGATGCCAGCGAGCGTGAGGACCGTGAGAGCAACTTTGCTGTCGTCAACAAGTTCAAGGTGAACGTGATGGCCAACTCAGCATGCGTAGACCTCCTGGTATGGGCCATTGGGGACGAGACAGGTATGTTCTCCCTGCTCATTTGTTGGTCATTGGGTTGTGCGGTAGCAAGGGTTTACCACAAAAATAACGGTTTTTCATAAAAAAAATGTCAAATAGAGTTCACACAAAATTTAGGGGGTACACAAACAGAAATACATAATTTCAAAGAATAATTATTACTAAAATATAATATAAACAAAGCAGAAATGGTGCCAAATGGCTATTTTAATGAAACATTGAAAGGGGGATAGGAAGGTAAGGCCTACACACTTACCAAAGAATTAGTCGACTTTCATCTTCAGCCCCCAGGCCAACAACTTCCCACACACATAAAGGACACAAACCACTTTCTCATCCACTTACAAGACATTAAAAACAAATTCCCACCGATATATACTTGGTCATTATAGATGTCAATTCACTTTACACCAACATATCCCACACTCAAGGACTTTCTGCCATTAAACAGTTTCTGGACACACAACCACCAAATTCCAATACATCCACCGCCTTTAATTATTTGCATAGTGCAAAAACTACTAGAAAACATGTTTGGCATCTCTTCAATTTGCTTTAAGTATGAAACTGCAAAATATTATCTATTTTCTTAAAATGTTCTTTCTAGATTTGACACCCCTTATACTCTACTCCCTGTTTGGCTCGGCAACAATAGACACGCTGAACCCTCATGAATGGTTGACCTTGGCAAGCTACTTCCTTCCCTCTCCACACCCCAAAATATAGTAGATTATATCTATGTCCTTCTTTAAATCATTCAAGCTCTTTCTCTTGCTGAACCTAACAAATCACTGTTGATAGCCAGAGCACAATAAGTCACTCCTCCCAAATTATTTGTCTCTCTACAAGTGGTAAGATAACCCCCTCTCAGTCCCAGCCAACAAGTTTGCTAAGTAACAAAGAAGAAGATTGTCTACAAAAGATATTAACACTGATGAGTCCGCACTTTTAGAACACAACTGGCACCTCTTATTTTGTTACCTGGAGCACTATGTTTTGTTTCCCTCCTGAAACTTACTCTCCGGGGAAAGGGTCAACCCGACCACCCCTAATTATAATAATTTGTAGAAAATTAACTAAGAATCAAATCAAAAATAAAACCCCTACACACATTCACAAAGACTTTAATGTTTTGATGCCGCTACTTCCTGAGAAGATACCATGTGACATGTGATTATATTGAAGCGTTTGTAAATATATGTTAGTGTTTTTGATTTCATTTATGCTTCAGTTTTTAAATGTTATCATATTTATTTGAGGAAATATTATGAAATATTATAAAATGCAAGGGCTTTATTTCATGCATTCAACTAATATATGAAATATGGTAGAGTAAACAGGGATAGGAGCAACTAAAACTAAACAAAAAGGAAGTTATTTAATTTAAAGACTTTTACAAATAGCTAAGACTTATTCAAATATAGATGGGTCAAATCCACTATTTTACAAATCTAAATTTAAATCTTAAAAAACATGGTAAATATAATACGCTTACTTTTCTATATTAATTATTAAGTTGTTATAATTATAAACAGAAGAGAGTGTAGGAAAGTTTGGTTTTGTGTTTTTTCCCTTTTAGGAGTGCGAAGTCCTTTCTTTCAATTTGATTCAAAGTCAAAACAAATAATGAGATATTCCTGAAGCCGAGTCAAAGTTCATATATTTAAGAAACAAAAATGTTTAAAAGATTGGATAAAAATGTTATACTTTGCACAGCTATGTAAATTTAAGTATTAAATATAATTTACAAAATGCTATATTCCAAAAGTAATTAATATATTTCATCTTAAAATGATAAATTAAGTTGTAATCACAAAATGTAATATTATTATTTCATATATTTTTTCCGAATCTTTCTAATTGTCGAATCTGGAATTTGACTCTCGAATCAAAGTCGACATAAACAAATATTAGAAGCCAAGTCAAAGTTTTTGAAGCTTTATACACCCCTATTCCCTTTTATAAGCTTCTATCCACCCTATTCCCTTTTATAAGCTTCTATCCACCTTTACTAAACCTTCTGTCATGTATAACAAAATACTTCAAAAAGCACAAAGAGGTTTTCCTTGAATAGAAATTTTGAAAATAGAAATGGTAACTAATTTTTTTAATGCACTCACTGTGTTATTATTTAAATTCAGTTAAGTGATATATCAATGGTCTGGGATCTGGTTGTATTTTCTTTTAACTAGAACTATATTGAACTAAAACATCAATAAGCTCTTAAACAAATTCACTTTCAAAATTTGAGAATAAAAAAAATGGAATTTTGTTTCAAGTATTTTATCAAGCACTGGAATATCCTTATCCCCTTGTCTTATTATTTACTTGGAGGATTATCATTTAATTTCACCTTACAATACTTTATGCATAAGTTTAGCTTGGCACTTATAACTACTTTAATATGTTTACAATTTCAATAACACAAAACACATTTTTATTTAATTTTAAGTATCTCTCTTTTCACCTTTCTCTTTCTCTCATATTATTGTCATTCCTCTATCTCCTTTCCTCTCATTATGTTTTTTCTCTCTCTCCATTCCTCTTAATATTATCAGCACTAGTGGTCAACCATTTAGTATCAGTCATTTCATATTGTAAATAGTGATATTATCCATCTGTGAATCATAATTGAAGAAAATCGATCGTTACCGCCTAATTGATTGATTTTCTTCAAGTGCCACCCATGAATTACAATGTCTTTGTTCCCTTTTATATATTCATATCCACCTTTTTTGTAGCTTTTCCAATAATAACACAGATAATGAAAATAAAACTTATTGCTTGAACTGTGTGAAATAAAATTGAACAATTGTATCTATACTGCTCCTGCCATCTATGGAATACAATCAAGAACACAAAGTGTGAGGCCTGCTTGTTGTATCTGTGCATGTTACAACACGCACTGCTCTTCAGAATACGTCAAGAGGTTGTGTCACAGGATGGTCGTCGGGCCTATGATGATATTACTATGTTGAGACAAGGTGGTTTGATCCATACACATTCGATTTCCTGGCCGCTCCATAGCCTGGGTTCATCTGGGACCAGATTAACCGAATAGCAGTTCAGTTGTGTTCAGAATTCCATCAGAGGATGTGTGTTAGTCAATCCCTTCTATATGGTCTAGAAATACCTAGAGTTAAACTATAATTACTCATAGGCGTTATCAGAATAGAACTGTTACTAAACTACGGCTTTTATCTCTTTAAGGAAAACCTATTTTCTCTTTTTGAGGTATTGTATTATATATTTTATGTTTTCCATCCACCTTTCCTATATCTTCTTCCAACTATGTAAAGTACAGGATTGTGAATATGTATGCAAATGATGTAAATAAAATAACAAGGTCTAGAAATAGAAAATTATAGTTTTTATTTAAACGTGTGTGCACCACCTCAATGATTAGACAATGCAGCATTTTTGTGGTAAGAAAAATAATGAAAGCCCTTAGGAAAAAACATTCTCACTACACCGGACTTAGATTCAAACCTTGACATCCCCATCACAGTTAGCTCACTTTTTGCAAGAGTGAAGCCTTAGGCTATGTGACCACTGATGTGGGTGTTTTTTATACTGAGCTTCCAACAAGTCCTTATTTCAAAATTAGTATTGTGATAAAGCAGCTCTTAATGAATATATAGTACATACACAAACATAAGATACATTTCATTTATTGAAATTATTTATGTTGGCATGAAATTATGACTCTAGATCACTCAATATCTATCTGAGCGATTAAAATTACTGAAATAATATGTTCTAAAATTACACCAAAATCTGACAAAATAAATATTATAGTAAAATATTAAAACACAAGTTTTTATCTATTTGTAGTTCACTAAAAGTGACGACTCTGACACTTGTCGCCAACGTTTTCAGGGGTGAGCGATGATGTTTCTTCGCTATTGTCAGCTCTATCCTCATTCATCAAGATGAAGCAGAAAGGTTGGAGGCTTGCTTCCTGTCGTGTGAACACTAATATCAACTATAGAGCATGAGTCTTGATTTCAGACGACAAATACTCACATGACCTCCTCCTAGAGTATCTGACTACAAACCTAATCTTGTTGGAAATGTTCAAAGTTTACTGAAATCCCTGCTAACTGCATCATCTTTAATCCAAGCAGACTCAAATCCTTATTCCCTGCTCTAATTAGGGTTTCTCCCGGTTTGGTTGTTTTTATTATAGTGCTGACTTGTTTTTATTCATGGTTTCTTGGCGATAGTCTTGTTCATCAAACCAGGTTTTTTTAAAGCACATATGAAGAATTAGTAATAATATGCATTTAAAATAAGCATGTGTGATTTAATTTACCAAGAATATTCTTTGCAGGACAAGTACTAGAATAACCCAGCAGAAAAGAGATAAACTAGCATTATCCAGGGGAAATAGAAAAAAACTATGATCACCCAGGGTAAATAGAAAAAACTAGGATTACCCAGGGGAAATAGAGGCATATCAAGACTATCCAAGGTAATTTAACTAGAGATAGAACAAGATAACCCAGAGAAGATTGAAATAAATTATAACTACTGAGGTGAACTAGAATTTTACTGAGGAACTAATACTGCCCATTAGAAATAAAGGCATGCGTAAGATTATTTTATACATTATTTATGAGGCCCCCAAACTTTATTTTAATGAGCCCTGTAAATACTCTAATAGTGGTTTATTTCTCTTTCCCTGCTTACCAAAATGGTTATCGAGACTTTCTTAAAACTTTCAAGCAATGTTCTGAATAATATTTAATTTCTCGTATCACTAAACCAAACCAAGAAGAGAGGAAAATCAATTTAATGTTCATGCTCAATGCTGGCTGATGCATGCACACTTACATTTATGTGTATCATGCGGCTGTGGATGTTTAGGAAAAGTTATGTGCTATATGTTTTTTAAATCATAATTAATTCACAAGAGTTTTTGCAAATATTGCCAAATGGAAACCTTTGTGTTATGGCCTGTTTAGAGCTAAATTCTTGAGCTTTCATAATTATTCTAGACCATTTTCTTTAAAAAAAATATTTTTTATTTTTACACATTGATAACAAAATAAAAATATCATTCTGTTAATTTTAACAGAGTTTGAATAAGAAAATATATTTTTCGTGACTCATTTTACTAATGTTTATTTTATCCTGTTTTTTAAAAAAAGTATTATTATTGGTATTCCCAACATGTGGGTAGTTGAAATTCTTATAAGAAATGCTTGTAAAGATTGTGTTGCGAGGTATTGTTTTGTTCTTAGCTCAAGAACTTACATGTTTTGGTTTGGAATTAAATATATTTTTATTGCATCAAAACCAGCTAACAAACTAAACATTTGAGCTCTCTTGGCCCAGTTCTTTGATCTCTGAAAGGGTAACTAACTACCCTCTTGTGCAAGAACAGACTAAATAAAACAATGTCAACACATTCTAACTGTAGAACTATCTGATGAATATAAGTTATCTGAGCTTTATCAAGCTTCTTTACTTTTGTGATGTGTATTCTACCACCCATCTAAGCTATACTCATATTTACACTAATGGGATTGGGGTTCTAAACTTATTATTTAATGTTGACTAATCTGCCAGGGAGCTCTCAATGTAGTTGGTATCTGTGACTCGTGTAATTGTGAGTCATTCTTGTTGAAGTAATGTTTGTCATGTGATGTCCAGGAGCAGACAGCCTGTGTGGCCGACTAACGGAGAAGATCAATAGTAATCATGGTCACAAGCTGGTACTGGCCCATATGCCTCTGCTGATGGTTTGCCTGGAGGTGAGGTTAGATGAATAACTGATAACAATGTTATGTTTCTTTTTTTTACCACATAATACTAGCATCCAGGAAATCTTTATTTAATCACACTAATGGAATAAGAAGTAGGAAGGTAGAATTAAAAGGAAATGTATTGTACTTGGAACACTTTTCAACTTTTAATTAATGTATAATTAATACTGCTCAATATTGTAAGTATTAACAGTATTCAATCTATGAATCTATCTATATATAATGTAAATGTGACAGTAACTCAAATGTAGAGAATGAACTACAGACACAGAGCTAGACTACTCGCAGTTGAAGTGGATTTCTGGACAAGATCAGTACGAGGAGGGTAAATAACACAGAGATATCACGGTCTATGCACGCTGAGACAACTAGACTGGATGAGATTGAACAGACTAGATGAAGATGATATGGCCACGTACAAAGAATGGAAGGCACCTTAGTTCGAAAATGATCCAAGAACAGGAACTTGAAGGCAGAAAGAGAAGATTCCAATCATTAACTACCTGGTTGCACAACATTCTGTGTTTCCAATCATTAACTACCTGGTTGCACAACATTCTGTGTTTACCAATCATTAACTACCTGGTTGCACAACATTAACTACCTGGTTGCACAACATTCTGTGTTCAATGGAAAATTATTATTTGAAAACAGATGGTGCAAGGGATCGAGATAAGTTGAAAAATGCCATTCAAAGTTTAAATTGAGTCTCATTATATGTTCTAATACTCCTCTTTATTAAATAAAGGCTCTATTTTGTCATTTTATAAATGTACAGTGTATGATCTATATTTTTCATTTGGAGATAAACCTCAGCATTGAGGAACATTCTCAATATTCCTATCGATAATACAAAAAATTAATATTAAAATGTTGCTGTCTCATGTAATCCTCAAGTAGGGAGTATTTTGGAAAGTCATAATTTTGTTAATAAAGTTCAAGTTACGCCGCACATTCACTAATTTGGGACAGTTCTAAAGTTTAAAAAAATAATTTTTATGGTTTGTAGTGAATATAAAACGTTGTTTGGTAAATATTTAAATGGATCTAGTAAAGAATACAAAAGACGAAAACCACCTGAACAAATCAAGACATTGATAATTATGTAAAATTTAATCTATGTGGCATTACATAAATACATTTATTACTAAGTGATAAAATCACAAAAAATACACACACACACACACACACAGTAGGTAATAAACTGTGCATATAGCTCAGTTAAAAAACAACAACTTCATTCTTAATCCATCCTCACAAACTTTTGCCACACTACCCCAGCCTTGAATACTTCCTTTGCTTCGATTAATATTACATATAAAACGTGTACCGCTAGTGTTCTTAGAAACCTCTCAGTGGTGGCACAACTCTACGAATGTCCTTCAACCAGACACCTGAAAGATAAGTGTTAGAACAGCCATGATAACTAATTTCTTGTGAACTTGCATTTAAAGATTTGCTCCATTTTATCACTTTTATTCCGTCAAATAAATTGTTTGCAGTCTTCATAGTTGTTGACCATATTGTAAACAAGTTCAACAACAAAACTTTCTCAACTATATACATCTAGAGGGAGTTTTTTTTATAAGAAATTGCTCTTCCATACTACTCTGAATGTCTGAGTGTGATGATTCTCTTAGATCAATATCAAAATCAGAGCTTGTGTCATGACCTAAAAAAGACTAAATTATGGGCATGAACTTGAATTAGTCACGCTTGACAGATTTAGGTAAACATGCTAGTGCACAGGGGCTATTAATTTTAAAATTTCGGCTGTAGCTATGTTCATGACAAACAAACAAACTTTTAATTTTATTCATACGGATTATTTTACAGGTGACAGTTGCAGATCATATAGCTTGATGAATAAATATACGAAAATTATTTTGGTGATTTTTATAAGTCAAAAAAATGTACTTCCTATCTAAATCGGAGTCTACAATAATAAACTTCCAACCACTGTCCAGCTAATGTTCTACACTCTTCTGAAGATTTGGCTCGCCTTAGGTGCTTTGAAAATTACTCTTGATTTATTTTTTTTAATGAAAAATGTAATGTTTGTGTGTAGGCCTTGCTCTTCAATGTTTATTTAAAATGATTTTGTTCAAAGGAAGGCAGGGCTGATAAGGACTGACTGATTGTTGTCTTGTGTCAGGGTCTTGGGAAGCTGGCTCAGAAGTTCCCGAATATTGCGAGCACATCCATCTATTGTCTTCGAGACTTCCTAGTGACCCCGAGTCCTATTCTCTTCAAACTGCACCGGCAGCAAACCGACAAGGAGACTCACTCGCTCAAGATTACAGGTAAGACATCTCGACAGATTAACAAATATTGCTTATTAGAAGGGATTTTCATTATTATTTAGGAATCATTAATATCTCAAAGATTATATTTAGTGATGGTTTCTTAGAATCTTTAAATCCTTAAAGAGATTAGAGGATTCCAAAAAATATCCGATTCAAATATGTTTTTTTAAATTCAAATTTTGAGAAAAGTTTATTTAGGCCCTACTCTTATATTTTACTTAATGGTTGTTTGTGTCATAAAAATGTTGTTACAAATTAATTCTGACATCAACAAAAAAAAATATATTTCCAATTTCCAATAAAGATTTAATGTGAACAAAATCAGAACTTAAGGAGAAAAAATTGTTATGTATTAATGTGATAAACTTACCCTCTTATGTTTATCATAATTTCTAAGATTTAGATTCATATTTGAGATTTGACACAAAATAAAGATTCAAATTTTAAAAAAGGAATATATATTGAAAACTGAAACGAAACAAACGACTTGCATAGCTGCCATTTTAGAGAGAGGCGAAGATGTATCTTAAGGAATAGTTAGGTGAATGTGTCGGCTCACCAGTGTCCTCTAGATACTGTGTGTCATTCAACCATACACAAGCTCACTCCTAAATATCTTAGTTTGAGTCCCAGTGAGGTTGAATATTTAGTCTTCACATGGTATCAAAAGTGTTCTTGATTTGGAGTTCACTTTAAATGTGGTCCCAGATACTATTAGCCTCCACTTGTTTGTGTAGTATTGTAAATCTAAAAATAAACATCATAAATAACTTTTGACAAGAGAAACTTGCTAATTGATTAAAAAAAAATTAATCATAAAAAAAGTCAAAGAATTTCCCACCAGTTGGCACATTAGTTGGACAAACTGTATTTATGTATGTACATTGGTCAATGTTTGTTGTTCAGTTCAGGGTAAGGAGACTCGTTCTACGGACAGTCTCCACATCTCAACCAGCCAGACGGCGTTTGAGAAGCTGCGTGATGCGGCCATTGAGAACCTGTGTATCGCCCTGGAGGCGGCATATACAATAGACCCTTACTGTGTTAGGGCCCTGGTGGCCTCCGTTTCGAACAGGCTCTTCACCGCAGAGAAGTCTGACAGGTGACTTGTAACTGAGTTTTCTTTCTGGGACCAAATTAACGACATTTAGTATGTAGATTTAATGTATAGTATAATTTATAAAGTACATAAAACCTGAAAAAATACCGTGAAATATTTTATGTAATGAATAATTAGGTCGAATTCTTTGATAAATCAGCAATGAATCTGCCTACAACAGCAATAGCCTTAATAAAACATATGCATTTAATATAATTAATAAACCTTCTCAAGATCAATAGTAGTATTCTGGTAGGAAGGATTGTATCTGACAGTTACAAGTTACTAAAATCACTATTATGTTTAACATTGAGAAGACCCAATGTCTAAATGATTTTATAATAATGAAAATTGATCAAAAATAAAGAAAAATAAACTAATAATTGTTAATTTAATGAAGAAACCCTACCTAGGTAGAGGAAAAATGTGCGAAGAATCTAATGCACAAAGGTGACATTACCGGTATCTTCCTTTTTTTTTCTTCTCTAGAAGAAGTAGCCACGCACTCACTTAAACACAATATACAGAGTAATATTCCAGCATTGTTGCCTTTATCAAACAAAAAAAGGGATGAGAAAAGACATTTTACACAAACTACTCAATTGTTATCATCATCATCATCATCATCATATATTATTATCATTATTATTATTATTATTATTATTATTATTATTATTTATTATTAAAAAACAGACACTTAAAAATTAATGTAATACATCTAAATCTTTGGAGCCGTTTTTAAACTAGTATACTAGTTTGGTTTGTGCCTAGAGTAAAGTACCCTTAATTTCTATTTTTATGTGTTCATATTTTTTAATTACTTTAATATGATAGTATTATATTTGGAAGAAGGTTTAGGAAAGTTGGATAGAAACACAATATGGCTTTTACGCTGAAAAGAAGAACACAGTTTTCACACTTGACATTGCTGCCATTGGACAAATTCGTTATAGGTGTGTTGCTTTAGGTAAAGTGCCCTTAATAGTTTAATTTATATATTCATATCCATTACCATTTTACTAAACTGACCCAAGTTTGAAGGAAATCAGCATAACTGTTTAGGCCCCACAGAGATGTATGGTAAATAAAAAGTTAAATCTACTTCCAAAAATTACAAGATTGATTTTTATCAGTACCAGCTGACGTTATCGATGCGGTATTTTGTATATTTGTGTTATATTAGGAATAGTACTATAAATATAGTGTTCCAAATAAATTCTGTTTTCATAATTATTTAATCAAATGTCTAATGTTTTAAATAGATATTTATGAATATTTAGTACAAGCTTTTACATTACTCCAATACACCTACCTTTAAGAGGAAGCCATTACCTCTTTCTCCAATGGCATCATTGTAAAGTGAGAAACGTGTTCTTATTTTCATTGTAAAAGTTATACTGTATTTGTTCCTTTTACATGTTTATAACCACTTCCTGTACCTTCTTTCTAATAAACGTGACATGAAACTGACCAAACTAAACTGTCTGACAACTATGTATTCAACTAAAGTGATTCTGCTCCATCAATTTTCAATATAATTTAGTTTCGGTGAAGTGAGACATATTCAAACATATTTAATTATACGTGTGAGAAAGTTGGTGCAGCATATTTTACATGTAAACTATAAAGTTTGGAGAGATTAAGCTGTTACAAGGCTCCACATATATCTCGTGTTCACCTTATAAAGTGTCCAACTCTCCTTAATTCCCCAGCGAGACATCCTTGATCTCAACCAATATTGTCATCATGCTGGGCCACGTTGCTGTGGCCTTGAAAGACACACCTAAGACGACAGACACCATTTTGCAGTTCTTCCAGCAGAGATTCTGTCGTATCCCTTCTAACCTCGACATCCTTATTGTAGACCAACTGGGCTGCATGATTATATCAAAGTGTGAGGTTAGTAACACTTGGACACCACCGTACAATCCTAAGATTCTGTGTTATAGAAACAGAAATACAAGGATTTGATGGATTTATACATTTTTTCACAAAAAAAAAGATTATTCTAAAAATATCATGTTTGTACTTATTTATGGTTTAAGCAAGGATCTATAATAGAAATTGCACTCGAAAGATATATTTTGTAAATATTGCTCTATACTACTCGAACTTGAAAACACTCAATGTTTTAATTCAAACTCGACTCAAACTCAACTCGAAGTGAAAAATGCCTAGTCACACACCCCTAATATTAAGATTTTTTTTAAATCAAAGAATCACAGCTCTAAACAGGTTTAAGTTAATCTCACAAATTCAAATTTTTAAATAAATTTAATATAATTGTACTTTTATTTTATTAGGCAAAAGAAAATATTGTGGGACTCTCTTTTCTATGAAATTATATCATTAAATTCAAATATAATTAACTAAACCTAGAAATTTTTGAGAAAAAGATCCCAAAATTCTAGTATGAAAATTTTAAGAGTTTTGTAAAAAAATATTATTGTTGAATTCGAGCAGCTACTAAAACTCGAGTCTAACTCAAATTTTCAAGTACTCACACACCCATTATATATATAAACACACACACCCATCATGTACTTTAGTAAACACCCGGTAGAAAATACGGTGGTGTGAAGTCCACCTTTTGATTTGAAGCAGAGATACATCACTGCTATAGAATATGCCTTATCTGACACATTAGATAAATAGCCCTGCCAGCGGCACTCAAGTACAATCCAGATCTTTATCCCTTTGACTGTTCATTCACTACTTTGGATGAACACAATTATACTAAGCAGTAGAAGTAATGGGGAGGTTAAGATATATCCTTGGCTAGAGTCAGGCTCACTAACCTTGTTGCCACATTGCTATACTATACGTTACAGCCGCAAGTGTATGAGGAGATCATGCGTATGTTCACGATGATAACCGTGGAGGCCAGCAACGCCGCATACAGTTCCACCGCAACTGATGACAGGAAGAACCAGTACAGGTAATGAACGTTTTCACCATATGGGTCACAGAATGATTTAACAATTTTGTTTTCAGCTCAACACACATAAAGTTTATTATTTTAATATCAATAGAGTAATATTTAGGAAATCCTGACATTTTTCAAAATTTTATTATCACCACATCTTACTACCTATTCAGGTTGTATGAATAATATGTACTAATAACGCTAATGACTAATGAGTTAGGGATGAGGAAGAAATTATTTTATAGATAACATACCTGGATTTGCATGAAATGCATTTGAGGAAAAATCACCCTCATCAGACCCGACTGGGATTTGAACCCCTATCTCCCCATCATCAGAAGACCCGTATAATATAAGAGTGACACCTTAGCTGATACCATTCAGCTACTGAACAGAGTCCAAGGATGTTAAGTTGTTACCTCTCCTAAAAATAGGTTAAATCAATATTACCATGTTTGTGCTTGTGGGGTCTCTCTTTCTAGTTGGCTATACGTCAAAATTGTATCTAAAAAATGCTAATTTCAATGTAGAGCTTTTTAACGACAACCTTTTTTCAATTTTGAGTTATATTTTTTAAATATTTCGAGAGATATGGAAACAATTGAAAGGAACAAACATAATATGACTTTTACAGTGAAAAGATGAACACAGTTCACACTTTACACTGCTCTGCTGCCACTGGCTAAAGGTATAAAAGCTTCCTCTCGAAGAACATTAATATTTACTGCTCAGTGATTTCTTTGTAAGGTGTAATAATTAGGATTTGGATAGCTCGGAAAGATATTAAGTCACAAACTTTGGATAGCCTCGAAAGATAGTATGTCACAGAGTGTGGATAGCCCAGACTGATAGTAAGTCACAAACTTCAAATAGCCTGGACAGGTAGTAAGTCACAAACTTCAAATAGCCTGAACAGGTAGTAAGTCACAAACTTCAAATAGCCTGAACAGGTAGTAAGTCACAAACTTCAAATAGCCTGAACAGGTAGTAAGTCACAAACTTCAAATAGCCTGAACAGGTAGTAAGTCACAAACTTCAAATAGCCTGAACAGGTAGTAAGTCACAAACTTCAAATAGCCTGAACAGGTAGTAAGTCACAAACTTCAAATAGCCTGAACAGGTAGTAAGTCACAAACTTCAAATGGCCTGAACAGGTAGTAAGTCACAAACTTCAAATAGCCTGAACAGGTAGTAAGTCACAAACTTCAAATAGCCTGGACAGGT
>CABFWB010002018.1:0-36270 GCA_902151455.1 Timema bartmani
CCGATCATCGGAATCGCCGGTTATGCGATAATCGGCCGATGATCGGATTAATAATCGGCATCGGCCCAGCCCTAATTTTTTCTTTTTTATAAAAAAATGTGCATTTTTTTGTTCTTTTTGGTTGTGCGCCTTGATATTAAAAAAATTCTAACTTCTGAACCATTTGAGCTACAGTAATTTTATTATCACCAAAATCTTTAACTTTTAATGTATATTATCTTAAAATTAAGAGAGAGTTAGTAAAGAAAAATGTTTAAGACCAGTAAACAAATAATTTAGTATTTTTAGTATTGTAAGGGTGGTCTTAAACCTTTTTCCGACACTAATAACAACCAGGCCCCAAACCAGTAATTTAACACTTAACTGAATGTATGAATGTTATAATGAAGGGATTAAAAGAAAGAATGTAAAAAATTAGTTACTATTTGTAATTTATATTCTATTATATTTCCTTTTATGTTGATAATTTTTTTCCACGATTTGGATTTGATATGCGAGAATCAAAAGTAAATTGGAGATTCGGATTCGTAAAATAGTGGTTTTTACCCAATTCTAGTTTTAACTCTAATTCATTTGATCTCATGTTATGGTCATTGTGTTGCTAGGCCATGGCAAGTGTGTGGAGTTTGTGAAGAAATACGGCCTGCCGTTTCTGATGGTGGGAGGGGGAGGCTACACCATTCGCAATGTCTCTCGCTGCTGGACGTACGAGACGTCCGTCGCGCTTGGCGTCGAGATAGCCAATGAGCTCCCTTACAACGACTACTTTGAATACTTTGGTCCCGACTTCAAACTACATATCAGCCCTTCCAACATGGCGAACCAAAACACTCCAGAATACCTCGAGAAAATAAAGTGAGTATGACAATTTAGCATTTACTGGCTTAGCTTGAGACCCAGTTTTTACAGTTGACTTTTTACTGGCATCAGAAAAAATGGAAGGATTTGTTCTTATCGTGTTCATGTGTGATATTTATAAATAGTTTGGGTTGGTATGGACAAGTAATGGGGAGTAAAAAAGAAAGGATCCCAAGGAGAATGATGAAGATTAAGTATGTAAAAAAAAGACAACAAGGAAGAGATGGTAGGAGCTGAAACAAGAAGAAGAATGAAAGCTATTAAAGGAGGAAGATGGAGAGATTTTCTAAACTGACCAAGCCACCGGCTTGAAACTAATAATGATGAGCTTGGGTTAGGCAGCATAAAGATCAATATATGGTGGGTATGATGAGTACAGCAGGCCTTGGAAGTAGGGATAAGTAGAGCTCACCAGTTCCTGAGATGCTTTGGGGGAAAATAGGGCAGAATTGTCCTAATTAATCATCATCATCATCATCCACAGTTTCCTGCCACTGGCAGGATCTCTCTCCAACATAAGCCTCTCCATTTACTTCTGTCTTCCCACCACCTTTCTTCCTCCACATCGGCCCACTCTTCTCCTCTCCACACTACTCTGCACTCCCTTTATCCACCTCTCCCAGGGCCTTCTTCTTGGCTTCCTGCCCGCTACCTCCATTTCATGCATCCTCCTTGAAATCCTCCCCTCTTCCATCCTCTTCACGTTTCTATACCACCTCAATCTCACCTTCTCTATCCTATTCTGAAGGTATTCCTTCTTCTCTCTCTCTTTCTTTTTAATTCTTCACTCTGTCCATCCTTGTCACTCCCAGCCTACTCCTCAGAAAGTTCATCTCGCATGCCTGTATCCTGCTCTTATCCATTTCTTTCATCACTACAGCTACTACTACCTAACTACTAAATAAGCATCCTCAAGAGTTGGCCTTTGTTAAGTGCCAAATTCTAGGTCCAGCTCATGGCTGTATAAAAGATGGGGGACTTGTCCTTTTCGTAAATATCGTATTCACCCAAATCCAAGACGACCCCTAGTTTTTCAGTGTTTCTGAATTGATTTTTTGTAAGTGATATATTTATTTTATCATGAATGAAGAAAATAATAATTATGGTAGGCTTATTTTATAATAACAACTCTTTTTTTTATTTACAAAACAAAACACTTATGTTGGCTTAAAATCTAATTAGCGTTGCAGAATTGCTAAGGAATTTATTTTTTGTCTCAAATATTGCTTTTGCATAAGAAGGTTAACTTTGAAAAAGTTTCATTAAAACTAGAAATGTCACGATACCTGTTTTTCTTGATTCCTATTCTCGATTCTGATTCTTAGGTTCAACATCGATTTTTTTATTCTTGATTTCGATTCTTGAATATTTCCTATTTCATTATTTTTCCAAGCATTATTGTATAGAAAATCTAAGTGCAACGATTACAACACATGGTCGCTTGAAACTTTACTCTCACAATCTTATAATATTAATTTACTAAACACACTAAAAGTCTTCAAAACTGGAAACTAATACAATAAATTGCAGATTTTATAGCGGAAAGAAGAACACATTTCACACATCACAAAAATTTTAAGTTGTCCACCATAACTGATCTTACACACATTAGCTCACCAGAAATTAGTGTTGAAGTGTTGGCAACTTTATTATAGATGGGTCGAATCCGAATCCTAGCAAATTGTTAGAAATTTTAATGATTTACAAATAGACCTACATCACACAATATAGGCCTTAACTGTAAATTAAGATTTATTTCAATAATGCTTTCAATTTTAATCAACCCCCCTTGCAAAATACTGGTTAAAATCCAGCCAAATTAAACAATCTAGACTCATATTATTGTTTAGAAATCAAATCAATCAAAAGTTGAGTGTCTTTTAGTTATTTTTAAAAGTGTTGTTAGAATGAATTAAGTTTCTAAAAAAACATGTGAAATAAACAGATTAAGCCTAGTCATCCTTTGATCAACTTTAATCATCATTAAAGGATCATAATTTATTTTTAATAAGAAAGCAAAAATAAAAATACAAACCGATAATTTTAATAAAGACTAAAACAACATGCTTAACAATTAAATATATTTCAGATTAAGTTGTGCTTTTCAAGTAGGCCTAACTAAGTAATTTTTGAATTAAAAATAATGTTATGCTTTGTTTATCAGATGAAAGATTCGATGATCGAATCCAGTAAAACACCAAATCCTCGAATTTCGAATACTTTTAAGGATTTAGTGGATTTGAGTGATTTGAAAATTCGAGTGGCCCATCTCTAATTTTTATTAACTACGTCGATTTTTGTTCTATCTTTATTAAACTTGTTTTATTCAAAGAGCTGAATAAAACATTAAAAATTGAAAAGTGACAAAGAATATAACTCCAGGAGAGCAGCCATTTTAATTTGGCAGAAATATCGTAGCTTTCGATATACACGTTATATATATTAAGGAAAATTTCCATCCCTAGTCTACATATTATTTATAAATTGTTTGTTTAGAATCGATTCATGTATTCTAACAGTCTCACTTAACTTTTACTTTAAAAAAAAAGTGTGTCAAAGTTGTTTTTACCTCTTGATATTGTTATGTCAGGTCTTATTATATTTGAGACAATTTTTTTTTTCGTGTAGAACACCTCAAAATGTTAGGATCATATTATATTCAGGGTCGTACTAAATTCGGGCCATTACAATATATTTACAATTTGCCGGCATTTAAGTGAAACAGCAACTCAACTAATATGAGAGATAATCGATTACTACCTATTTTGAATGTTACCATTTTGTTCACTTGCCAGTTTTATTGAGCGCTAAGAATCGAAGTATCAAGAATTGTAATATTAAGATTGATTCTCAATTCTTTCGATACCAGTAAGAATTGAGGGTATTGCGGATTTGAGTTTGACAGCCCTAATTAAAACACTTGAGAAGTTAATTTTTATTATGACAAATGTTAATTGTTAATGAAAATCCAAGTCTCAACAATACCCTACTTGCCCTAAATACTAACATTGGACTCGACTATTAACACGCTTGCTTCTATAACGTGACACTTTCATTTTCACAATGATATACAGAAAATAAAATAATATAAAGTAAAGAGATATAGGAAGAAATCAAAGGACAAATAAATATACAACAAACTGCTGCTTTTATAAAGAGAAGATAAACACATTTCACATACTACAAAAAATCTAACTGATAAACACGTCTGCTATGAATTACCGTAAAAGTCAGCCGCCATGACACCCAAGCGTAAAAAATTAGCAATAATTAAACAAGCATCTTTATTCTTATTTCAAAACTGATGATCTAAGAACATCTAATCAAAGATAATTTACTTGATATTATTCAAAAGTTAGATATTTTGTGGAGTTTTACGGATTAAAACTCAAGTTCGGCATCACTAAAACTGTCTAGCAAACTCTATGTATTATCAATTATTTGTTTAAAATCGATTCAAGTTTTCTCATCACGTCTTACTTGATAAGCGCTAGCTATGTAGGCAAAGTTTTAAGACTTAAATACATAACAATTTGATAATTCGTTATTTTATTTTTTTAATCTATTTGATTATTGTGAATGGCTGAATTTTTAATATTGTAGTGAAGTACTTGGAAAAGTAATCAAAAATAGCAAAAATAAAATTCAATTCGACTATGCCCATCACTAGCCCCAGCCAATTTGAGAAGTTAACTGTGTTGAATACTAAAAAGTGGTATCGAGATTTTTAGCGTATAATATTGATTATTGTGATACTAGTCAATACTATAGTGGTAGAGTATTGTATCGAGCCACCACTAGATAGTTATTTTTAACAATAACCTAAAAAGATAGCCTAAAATCTGTGAAAATAACCAAATATCATGTGATCTGTGTTATACCTTTAAAATCTACGAAAATGTTTGAAATATCTAAAAAAGGCAGCCCTGCACTATTGTATTAATATTTAATAAAGTGTAAAATGTTACCTTTTTATGTAGGCCTGACACATTCCTTAGTCTGTGATTTTAAGACGACTCCTAGATTTTGAAGCTACAAATTTGGGAAAAAAACTCGTCTTAGGTTCAGATAAATATGGTAATACTACCAAGAATACTTTTATACGTCTAGTTAAATCTAATTACATATTTTGTGAAACCCTATCTTGAAAATTATAACAAAGTGAAGGAAGCCAACTTGAAAGAATAGTTAGGTTAGGCCTGGATATAAAAACACACTTCTCTCATCATTTCGTCTCTTCTCAAACTATTGCACTATATTACACTTCACACATTGTTGAATTTTCGGAGATGTTACTTTATCATTAGAAGAGCCACATTGAAAAAACACAAACAAAGATAGGCTATAGAACTATATGTTTCTAGAATGATTTGAAATATGTAACAGAAAACTTACAGTGTTGCCAAATTGATGTAACTAAATAGAATTGTTTGAAAAGAAAAAAAATAGCTTGCTGAGAATTAATTAAACATAACTTTAAAACTAACAGGAACTATACTTGAAATAATAATAATAATAATAATAATAATAATAATAATAATAATAATAATAATAATAATAATAAAGATGTTTGATTTAAAAGATATAATAAATGTAATATAATAAATTGTAAAAAATTATTATTTATAGTTTTTTTTATCTCAGATATAAACCATGGGGTAGTCTGGATTTGATTAGCCATTGCTGTGCAAGTTCCTGTTGTCTAAGTTGAGAGTTATTGCAAGTGGCTGTCGGGAATGCTCTTGAGTATTCTGGTGGTGTAGCAGGAGTCAAAGTCCTTACTGTGGGTGTTAGCATGGGAAGGAACTGGTTTATCTAGATTTTTGTGGTTGGAATCGAAACGGTGATTGTTCATGAGTATTCTCAGAGGTCCTGTTGTGAGTCCAACCTATTCAGCCTCATTGAAGTTGGTAGATTAAGTTGGATGTGTTGCAATCATATTGGCCTTGGATGGGATATTGACTCTGGGTGTTCTTACTATTGAAGGTCTTGATGGGTGGGTGGATCTTGTGATTTATTGTTATTGTTAGTAACAGTTATAGAAAATATTATTCTTTAAATTAAAAAATGACACCTGGACACAGGAATCGAACCCAGGACCTTTGGCTTAGTACGCCAATGCAACCATAACCACTGACCTTGCCAAGAGTTGTCTCATACCCAGTATCGTGCTTCAATTTCAAGAATATTTTAATATTAGTTTTAAGCTTCATAATATTTAATCCACCAATAGCTATTACAGGCTTTAGGGTCAATTAAATCGATGGTTTTTTATATTTTAAAAAACTTCCAGTTTTTTTTATCTCGTGTAATCTCATTGAATTGTTAAGACTAACGAAATGTTTCTGTCAACAGGACAAGGTTGTTTGAGAACTTGAGGATGTTGCCGCATGCTCCAGGCGTGCAGGTTCAAGGTATGTATTACGCATGTCTTTTTAAATGAAACAATAATATTTATGAAAATATACAAACAATGTGTAGCTGAAAGTCTAAAGAAGTTGGAAAAAAATGAAGAAATGAACTCTTCCCCATGTTGTCTTCCCTCGCTATCACTTACTTTACATTAATGCACAGTTTTTCTACACTTTCTTGTCATATATTTCCAAACCATGACACGGTCAGTAGGGCTCTGCGAGTACTCAGATTTTGAGCTTCGAGTCAAGCTCGTCCCTTAAGCTCGAGATCGAGATAGAAAGTTTTGTAGTCTCGTCATTTTCGAGTTTTCACTTTTTAAAACACAATAGTAAGCATAGGTTATTTAATTGAGATGATATCAGTATTTACGCTTATAAATCATTTGGTTACTTAACAAATTGTTAAAAATTAATATCAATTTTCACATTAATAACATAACAGAGCCTTTAAAACCACTTTCGACCAGTAAAGGTATCCAATATTGTCGTCCATTAGGAATTATACTTGATTGAAGTTGTTTACTTGTATTGCCATGACAAAGCAATGAAAATAAAAATAGCTAAGAAGATTACCAAATAATTGAATGAGTCTTTTTACTATTTTTACCTGATCCCTTTCTAAAATATTAATTTATGTTAAATTAAAAATGTAATATCAAGAATATATTATTATATTAAATGTTTTCAAACTTATATTTAAAACTCTTAGCTACAAAACTAGTACAAGTTTAGTTACTATTTAGTTAATAGAATTATGTTGGTTAACCTGTTCAAAATCAATGTTGATCTTATTTATTGCAATACATATTATCTTTAATTTTAAAGTATGGGCATCAACTTTTATAAGCATTAAAAATTGAATTGAAGTAAATTTCTCAATAAAATAATGTCTATTAATGAAAACCCATACAACACATATGTGCAACTGCGCATAGAGGAATGGAAATGGAACAGAAGACTTAATCATGCACAATTACACTAAGGAATAATAAATAAAATATGAAACACTTCAAATGCCTTACTATTTATGATGCTTACGTTTTCTTATAGGGTAAATTAAGTTACTGAAGCATATTTTGTGGAAATATTAGCCTATTAAAATGTTAATTTTATCAACTTTTTATCAAGACAGTGTAGAAACACTCTACAATAATGTAAAGTAAGTGATAGTGAAGGAAGCCAACCTGAAAGGAGAGTTAGGTTAGGCCTGGTTAGGAACAAACATACTTCTCTATTTCCTCTTACATTTTTACACTTCCCACTTTTTCAAACTTCCACTGTTGCACATTTTTTTTCGAATTTTCAAAAATATTTATTTTTCATATGAAGAGATTAATGAAAAAGTAATATTTCTGAAAATTCAAAACAATGTGCTACTGTGGAAGTTTTGAAGAAGTGGTAAGTGGAAAAGTATTTGAAGAAATGAAAAGAGAAGTGTGTTTTTCTATCCAGGTCTAACCTATCATTTAAGGTTGGCTTCCTTCACTATCACTTACCTTACATTATTGTGCAGTGTTTCTACACTATCTTATTGTACATTTCCAAGCCATCGTGCAATTATTCATTTTATTACCTTTTTTTACAATTTTTAGTGTAATTTTAATGTCCTAGAATACATCAGTGTTGAAACATCTTAATTTTTTTAAAGTGTTATTTCTAATTTAAAAAACGATATTTCCATTTATTAACTTTTTTTCTAATAGTATTTATATTTATAAAAATGAGTGTCATTCATATTTTAAGAACATGTGTTTTAGTATCATTTTTAAATCTGAAATTTTAAAGATGTGATACTTATTTACATTTAAAATAAACAAAAATATACTTTTAACATTTTAAAATTATGAATATATTCAAACTCAGAAGTTTTTAGAAATACTCGACTTGAATGAAAATACCCAAGCTCCCAGACCCCTAGCAATTATTAATTTTATTATTCTTTTATTCTTTATACAACCTCGAAAACAAATTTAGGGGAAAATTGGTTACTGGCAAATTTAAAATTGAGAAAATGTCGAAGAATTGTGTCTAGTCAATCAAGGAAAATAGTAGCTTAGTGTATATTTAGTTATCTAATGAAGAGAAATGTTTTAGTCACATTCTATTCAAACACTGTTTCTATCAAAGTTTATACATATTTATTTTTTATAATTTATTTTATTTGTATTAGAACCATGTTTTACTACTCATTTGGGTTATGTGCTTTTGTACTAATTATGCTAGTTGTTTAAGGATGAGTAAGGTAAAATTTTGAGGAAGTGTACCAACATCGTTAATTTTTAAAACCCTTATCTCAATATGGGTTTTAGTCATAGAAATTTCTATTTTTGGATCAGAGAGACGTTGGTGAATTTCACTTGTGAGACATTGTGGCCCTCTCGCCCGCACTATCGACATGTGGAAGGTTGAAGATGTATTAAGCATGACCTGTGTTTTTCTGTATGTGCAGCTATTCCCGAGGATTCTGTCAACGACTCCGATGATGACGAGGACAAGGCTAACCCTGATGAGAGGTTGACACAGGCGGCCTTGGACAAGAGAATAGCTCCTGACAATGAGTTCAGTGACTCTGAAGATGAAGGAGAAGGTGGACGAAGGGATCAGAGGTCAGTCATAGACATGTCAATGTTTACTATGAGCCTCGTAATTTTTTATTAATAATACAAGTAATCGTTCTTTGCTTTTGTTGCCTGAAATAGCAAAAAAAAAGTACTAACATTATATGTTAGGCCTACAAAAATAGTTTTAAGAAAATGTAATCTTAGGTTAGTTACATAGGAATTGAAAAATTGTGGCTAAAATTTAATAATCTGAATTGATAGAAACAGGAACCATAATATCTCCAATCAAAATTATTTTTAAAAAAATGTCAGTTGAGAATAAAATTAAAAACTTGTCCTTACAGGTCATTCAAGGGACGCAAGCGGCCGAGATTGGACAAAATGGACAAGAACAGTGATAAGCATGACCTGGAAGATAAGATCAAACAAGACGACTCAAAATTGGACACAAAAGGTGATGACACTATCAGCGCTTGCGGCAACATCATGTTGTTTAATCTGATGCACCGACTCGTTCTTGTTAGTTTCTTCCTGTGTTGGACCTGACTAGAACCTCAGACAAATCTTAGGAAGATGGAGTTTACTAGCAGCTCTCGTGTGCTGTGTCTTTTACATTTTCTTTCAAAAATATCTGAGGGAACAAAGTACAACTAAGGGGCGTAGCAGCGATGTTCACTTTATTTTAAAGGGCAGCCTCTGCATAGTGTTTGCTTTGTAAACTTTTTAATCATTGTTTTATTTTTATTTCTGATTTTTTTAATACAAATTATTCATCTGCTTTAAAAAAATATGAATAGAAACCAAACAACAACTTTTTTGCTATGATGTGAATTCAGATTCATTTACGTGATAAATTAAAGTTCTGGTGGCAAGGTTAGGCCAGTAAGTACGGTATGTTATGCTAAACTACTAGTAAGCATCGTAATTGCTCTAAAAGAAATTTATTAAAAATTGAACATGAATTTTTTTTTAAATCTCAATCATCCTTATAAAATTATTCAAGGTTTCAAATGACCCACCCTCCCTCTTTAAACTAAAATTAAGTTTCTATTTATTTGGATAAAGTTGAGCTATCATCTCTGAAAGCCACCAAGTATCGATTCAAGTTTGAGTTCATTAAAAATAGAAAATAACTTGGTTTTTAAAAACAAGAAACCAACTTTTTTAGCTACAATAAATAATAAAATTAATGTTTAAATAAACTTATGATCATTGCTGACTGAAAAATTAACTTTGATACAGTTTGATATTTTTTAAGTACGGTTTTAAAACAATATTCCTGAAAATATGGTTGGGTGTGAAGATCTAGCTACAAAAACTTAATTCTCTATCTTAAGTGCAGCTGTTTACTGGTACTTGCGTCACAATTTACAAGAGAGAGAGAGAGAGACAAACATCTTGAAGAAAAAAGTTAAAGGTGTGCATAGATAGTCCACGTGTGCACTAAGCCTTACAAAGAAATGCGCATTTATAACTTTTCTTGTCGCTTCCTCCTACAAAAATCATATGCTGATGTAAGGATGTAAGAAACTTATGAAAAGGCCAGACATTTTGCAATTTTTATAGCAAAACTTTTTTTGGCCAAAATAACAAAAATATAGCTTCAGTACAAAAATAGAGTTTAATTTTCTTCCCACGATAATATCAACATTTGTTGAATCTCTATCATAAGCATAGCGGCACTAAATGACAAACTTTTTAATGAAGATAAAAAGTTGTCATTAAATTCCAGGACACCCTTGACAGATATTAAACAACTTTTGATATCACCATGTGAAGAAAATTAAATTATATTTTTGTATTGAAGCAATATATGATTTATTTTTTACCAAAAAAAGTTTTGCTCTAAAAACTGCAAAAACACCGACCTTTTCTTATGTCCTCTACATCCCCATCTTAACATTCAGATGGCTAGATGTCTGCACACTATCTGTTGGATTCATTTCACAACCAACATCCAGACATAATAAATGATGAGTCATCCAGCTTTTCATTCCCTAATTACATTGAGAAAGCATTGTTTTTCCTGTTTGCTGATCCTCTATGAACTCCTTATCATGCTTTCAGGTGACAATGATAAAGATGAAAAGTCCGCACTCGCCGAAGACCTCAAGAAAGATACAGGGCCCAATCCATGATGACACGGAAGGTCGAGTAAGACTTTTTAAATAGATTAATTTCGTACAAAACATAACTATACCATTCTGTGTTGCAATGTTGTCCGTATCGGGACATTGACAGGATGGTGTTGTCCATTTTGCATTTTTTTTAGGGGCTGGGTCGAAGAATGCACTTTGTTATAAGATAGAACACAAGGTAAAATTGAAATAGTTTAATAATAAACATGGTCCTATTTATTTGAAAATATTCAATATTGTAACTAAACTAAAAAGAAGTTCTTGACTTTCTCTATTTGCAATTTTTTAAATATTTGTCTTGTTGTCAAAGTGCTGCGGAATATATGAAATAATAATTATAAATATTTTATTTTATCTCTGATTTAAACTTTACTGAGAGAGACTTATAATTGTGTTTGTAAACTCCATTCACGGTAGGAATTACTCTCTGAAAGGTCTTTATTCCTACCAATATCCTACTATATAATAGCTTTATGGTAGGGGAAAAGGCCTTTCAGAGAACAATTCCTACGCTGAACAGACTTTATTTTATTAATGATTTGTCATTAATTTTGAAGTATCAAACAGATCTCTCTGTAACTGTTTATGTCAGGGAGTGTTTTCAAAATATTTTGTGTCCTTGGTAATATCAGAGATGCAAAAATACCACTATTGTCTTTAGAACAACACTTTTCGCAAGGTTAATTTTTTAAAAAAAATTCTACTGTGAATTTTGTGAACTTAACTTTGTATTCTATGGTGTGAACTTGTTTCTTTGTATATCTCCATTAATTAATCATATATTTTTTTAAAGTATCACTATTTAATTTTCATTTGGATTCTATATACATATTTAAATTCCTGTGTTTAAATAAGAATTCTAATGAGCATGATTGATCCATGTTCACAACATATTACTTAGTTCTGTGTGGATCTCCATTTGATATCCTTGAGTACTTCTATTAAAATAGGCCTAATATTAGTCTTTCATTTTGGTTTATTTATCTTTCGACTTTTTTTAATAAATGTGTGTTGGTCAAGTTTACTAAGATTCATAGCAAAGCGATTGGTAGAAAATGATCACTTGAATTGGGTTCAAAATGTTTATAAAAACTAAAAAGTATTGAAGTAGTTCTAATAATAAAAACTAACATCCATGTGTAAATATTTTTTAGTATCTAGTGCTAATTTATCAAACGAATCCATGTTGTGGAAATAGTATATAATAATTGTTCTTTATAATCATGTGTAGTTCCAAGATTATTTATTTTACCAAACTATTATGCATACACATTTTAAAATTTAGTTTTTTCTTTCGTTTCCATTATCGATTAATATTGCCTGTACACAAGCTACTTTTAAGCGGCAACTGTTACTTGAAACGGAGCTAGAGCCCTCACAGTGAACACGACACATACAATATTTGAACCATACAACGGCTTCTTAACCCCATATTTTTTATTGTCAAATAATTATTGAGTACATTTTAATATGGTATTTACTATAAATATTTACATAACCATCCTCGAATTCTATTAATATGAATTAATGATTATTTTCAAACCGTCAAAAATCACCATATTTATATTTGATTGTTCAAATATTTGCCTGTTAATAAATATATAATCATTTGTTGAAAAAAGGTGTCAAGCAGACAAGGCTATCTGTGTTAACAACTCAAAAGTTGCAAAATTAAATGGGCCGAAATTGGACTTGTTCTGTTTACACAAGATAATACCAAATCTTGTTCAATCTTTGGGTCACATCATCTTGTACAATAAATTGTGTTGTGTGTAACAGGTTTTAGAGTTGACTTATGCAATGATGTTAGGCTTGTTTCAAATTTAATGGGTTTTTGGGGGAGTTTGCATTGACTCTTAAAATTTAATGATTTGTGGTTGAAACAATCTTTTGTGAAGATTAGTTTAAAAAAAGAGTCAAGTCATTTTAATGCTAATATTTCAACATGATGAAACATACATGTACCTAGAATCCAAGATAGTCAAACTAACTTATAAAATGTTAGAAAGACGCAACATCAAATACAAAACAAACCACCTTAATGGATTCCATGTTGCGTTCATTTAAAATAGGTTCTTAAATAACTGATACATAAGATATGATTGATTTATTTAGTTCTGCCTTGCATTTAATTACACTTATGGGATAAAATATAGTGAAAATTGCTCTCATTCGCTTGGAAGTAGAGTGGGAAACAATTTAGGAAAATACACCTTCAGTCCACCCAGCCAGTGTTCAAACCTTGACCTCTCCATCACCAGTAATCCAGTCAAGTGACACAATCATTTTTGCGGTAAATGATGGATGGAGGTAGCTGAGTAAATGCACTTGCATTAGTGTAGAGAGAGGGTGGGAAAACCAAAGTGCCGTATAGTTTAGTTCTTGTGTGCAGGAAACTTTGTAGGGTATGTTGAACCAAGTCTAGTGGTGTCAATTATTAGAATCAACTTGGTGGGGGGAGAGGGATGTTTTATCCGTACAAACACATTATATTAGTTTACAAGATCTATATATATATATGTGTGTGTGTATACACAACTTTGTATCTATCGATGATGGCAGTTCTTACATTTGAATTTTGGGTTATAAAACCTTAATTAAGTTATAGAACTGTGTGATAGGGTAAAAAAATTCTCAATACAGTATGACTTTCATTGTAAAAAGGGCAAGCATTATTCATTAGTCCAATGGCAGTGGTGTAAAGTGTGAATTATGTTCCTCTTTTCAAATTGTAAGAATTTTTTTTTCCTATGTTTTAAATTAATAGAAATATAGATAGTTTCCTGCTTTAATACTTTAATGTGTTCTCATAAACATGTACTAAAGTCTAGAGAAGTTTCCATCATCCAGCGCTCTGGAAAATATTAAATTCATAACCATCATAATTGTTTGCTTTTTTGGGTTTTTATATATATATATATATTCATTGCCTTAGAGTCTTTAAAACGATAAGGGCAAAACTTAGTAAAATAACTGAACATTGGAATAGACAAAGTTGGACTGTTTGCTGGTTGGCAGTAGGGGGTGCAAAGCTTCAAAAACTTTGACCTTGTTTCAGAAGAAAATATCAGATCCAACTTCGCTTCTAATAAAAAGTCCAGCTTCGCCAATACAAATATTGACAGCCTTTAGTATATTATTTTTTCAAACCTAAAACAAAAAAAGTTTGAACTTAGATTCAGGATTGAGTATATTTATCATACTAGATTTCGCTTTCACTTTGAATTGGACTTGTACTTTAAATATTCATTTATCAACTCAAGTACGAAAGTTGAGGACTGCCTAAATACCCGAAAAGAGAAGTTTCCCTCAAATAACTATACTATATGAACTTGTTTTTAATAATTGTGACTTGTTCATAGTTAATGGAATCATTTAATGCTCTCCTTGTCTTACACCTCACAGTTGGCAATAACTCGTTGCTAAGCAACACTTGAGAGTTTTTATTTACAATAGGGATATACAATTAAACATTCTCATAAGATAAGTGTTTTTGTATTTTAACTATCAACTAAATTAAGATAAACTGTATCAATTATTAATGTAGTCATTAGATTTTTATGGCCTTAAGTTTTAATTTATATTTGAAATGGTAAATAAAATAAGGTTCAATGTTATAGTGGGAAGGCTGGGTGCACACTGCATCGAACATTATGTGTTAACACACGATGGAACAAAAATGTTTTTGTGCCATGGAACAAATTTGTGTGAAGGTAGTTTTGATCATAAAACATTATGGAACAAAACATTATTAGACATTTTCTTCTTTAATCATTTTGGTATTTGTTAAGATGGAGGAAAGTGATGCAGTAGTTTTGTTGTGGGAGTGATTGGTGATGCAGCATGAAAAAGAGGAATGTGTTAGAAGTATCTTGGTTCCCCAGTGCTTAAAAAAAGGACGGATGAAAACTCTCTTACAAATTACCTAAGTTGATGCGTTATCCAAAGAAATTTGCTACAACTTATCAGTTATATCTTTGTTATGGTAGTGCTTAAGATTAAACTTGTACAATATACACCGCTCCTGCACAAATATAAGATTTTTTACCTTCATTTTGGCAGTAGGCATTCCATGTTAGCACTGACATGTTGCTACTACACAACATAAAACTAGCAAAACTAACTTCGACAACCAATTAACCTCAGATTAAATCAACACACTCCACTTTCTGGCTCGACAGACTAGAAATGGTGGCGCTGGCGCATTGCAGAAATGTTTAATAAAATATGAGAACAAGGAAGACTGCTCATTTGTGTTAATGCGTGTTATCATTATGTTATTGTTTTGTTCAATCATGTTTCATGCAGTGTCATCCGTTCCATTTGGAAACAATCAAGAGAGCTCCACACTTAATAGCACAAAAATGTGTTGTTCCATTATGTGTTAACAGATAATGTTCGATGCAGTGTGCATCCAGCCTAAGCTGTGTTTCAATTTTATTTTGGAAATTTGTTTTCATTGAAATTTGTTGGGTGGCCTGGACAATTTTGTTCTAGTCTGATTCAACATTAAATTATTGTGGATTGAAACTACACAAAAATAGCTAATCTCTAATTAACATTTCATTGTTTTAATATGTAATGAGTATTTTCAATTTGTTTTTATTTGAATGATATCGAGAGATTTAAGTATAGTTACTTAGTATTTTGTAAACATTGAAATCTTTGTCATTTGAGTATTTATTTTTGTCAAAACTTAATAAATATATACAATTATCTTTAACAATATTTGAATGTTCTATTGACTGCCCTACACTCCTTATTTGTCTTACCGGTATGGGTGATTTAACAGAGAAATTGGATACACATTCAAACAAGAAAACATATCCCTGTACGGTTTACTGCGTTCATTTGACAACAGAAATTTGGATCATTTTAGTACGTGTACAACATAAACAGTTGTATTTATATCATCAAACATTCCATATCACAATAATTGGCGCTCGAACACGGAGCTATAATACCAATTATATCTAATATTATTCCATATCATCAGAATTGTCGCCCAATATCGGGGTAATTATATGAGAATAATACCATAATATAATAATTGGCACTCGATCACGGAGCTATAAAACACCAATCATACATCAAACATTAAAATAGCATAATAATAGGCGTCCAACGCGCGACCGAAATATAATAATTGGCGCTCGATCACGGAGCTATAAAAACCAGTTATATCACAAACATTCAATTTAATTATAATAGGCTCTCATCTGCGGGCAATTACATCATCAATCTTCTATATCGTTATAATTGTCGCCCAATTGCGGGAAATTACTTTATCAAATACCGATAACGTTACAATAGTTATATTAAATGAGCGAAGGGGTACAATAACAGCGTTATCTGGACGTTTAAACGGGATCGTAATACGTTTGGTTCGAGCTGTATTACCTGCCTAAGTTAGGTGTTATCTGGGGGTGAGATGGGCTCTTAGGACGTCTGGTTAGAGCTGTATTACCTGCCTAAGTTAGGTGCTATCTGGGGGTGAGACGGGCTCTTAGGACGTCTGGTTAGAGCTGTACTACCTGCCTAAGTTAGGTGCTATCTGGGGGTGAGACGGGCTCTTAAGACGTTTGGTTATAGCTGTATTACCTACCTAAGTTAGGTGTTATCTGGACGTTTAAACGGGCTCGTAATACGTTTGGTTCGAGCTGTACTACCTGCCTAAGTTAGGTGCTATCTGGGGGTGAGACGGGCTCTTAGGACGTCTGGTTCGAGCTGTATTACCTGTCTAAGTTAGATATTATCTGGGGGCTGGACGTGCTATTAAAGTAAACTCAGATGCTCAAACCTGATACGCCACATAACCACGTTAAGGAAAGGAACACGTTCGAACGCACGGTAATCTCGTTCTCGGAAAACATTCGAGTCGTTTTTTCGACGCAGAGAGCCCAGGCGCAGAATTATCGACAGCTTCTGTTTGTCACGGCCTTGATACTCGCGTGCCGTGACCTTGACGCTCACCCCCCTGGCCTTGGGAAGCGTCGCGCAATACCCCTTGTAGTGGCGTCCTCCCCTCCCCTCACCGCGCTACAGGTTGCCGTGGTTACCCCTGCCAAGCACGCGTGGAAAGGTCAAGGACGGTTCAATGCTACCTACCCTCTTTTCCCCCACACCCTGCTGCTCTCACTCGCTGCCACGTGTTGACAACAGCTGTCTTCCGGGACATCCACAATTTAACAGGACGAGGAGAGAGAATTGTAAGGAGATTCAGATCTTTCACCTGGAGGGAAAACTTTACATCTGTATTGAGCTCTGTCTTCCTGGGTCAGGCACACTAGCCGTGCCTCCAACTCTGCCGCTACTAGTGGTGTGTTTGTTTTTGTCACCACGTCTTACTACCCGTTCAGATCACACGCCTATTAACTAATCACGCTAATTTGTTAAGGATGACGAAGTTTTAATCTAGAAGAAGTGTGCCATAATTTGCGTGCATGGAGAGTGGGAAAATATTTTAGGAAAAAATTTCTCAGTACACCCGGCTGGGATTCGAGCTTACCGTACCACTCAAGTGAAAAGTGAAATCAAGCTATTAATCTCACCACACGTGTATCTTACCCGCGTCGGTGGCTTAATTAGCTAACGCGCTAGTTTCGTGTTGAGCTAGACTGCCTAGGATGGGGAGATCAAGGTTCAAATCTCTGTCGGATGAACTGTGGGGGGTTTTCATAAATGGTTTTACACTCTCCCTCCACGCAAATGCGGGTTCACTTCCTCTAAAACTAAACCTTCCCAAATTTAAACCCATTAGCGTAATTAGTACTTAAGCGTGTAACTTGAACGGGTAGTAAGACACGGAGCTAAATAAAATAAATACACTTGTATCTTAATATAATACAAATTTTATACTTTATAAGATAATAGGGGGGAGGGAGGGGTGTACCAATGATGTTTTGTCTCTCCACATAGCTTGTTACTGTGGGTTACTTCTAGAAATTAGAATTAATGAAAGATCCTTAATTCATAACCAATATTGTTAGCTTCATTTGGTAGGCAAATTATGTTAACACAGTCCTATTTCATTTATTATGTGTGAAGAACAATCAAATACTAATAGCTTAACTAGTTCAAAAACTATGGTAACATGTAGACCTGCCGACAGAATATTAACTATGGTAGCATGTAGACATGCCGGCAAAATATTAACTATGGTAGCATGTAGACCCACTGAGAGAAGATTAACTATTGTAGCATGTATACCTGCCAACAGAAGATTAACTATGGTACCATGTAGACCCATAGAGAGAAGATTAGCTATGGTACCATGTAGACCCATAGAGAGAAGATTAGCTATGGTAGCATGTAGACCTGCCAACAGAAGATTAACTATGGTAGCATGTAGACCCACTGAGAGAAGATTAACTATAGTAGCATGTATACCTGTCAACAGAAGATTAACTATGGTAGCATGTAGACCTGCCGAGAGAAAATTATCTATGGTAGTATGTAGAACTGCCGAGAAAAGGTTAACTATTGTAGCATGTAGACCTGCCGAGATAAGATTTAAGGGGTGTGTTTAAGAGGGCGCGAGTTTAGGCCCGTATTTTTGCAATTTTTACTATTTTCATTTTTTCCAAAACCATTAAAATATTTCCTCTATTCATACGTTCAGTTTAATATTTTGCTAACTATAATCTTTACACTTGTACCTGTCATGGACACAGTAACATTTGACCCACAACTTTTTAAATGAAGAGAAAAAGTCCTGTTTACAGTCCATTAAGCTCATGGCAGATATTCCACAACTGTTGAGCGTGTTTGTTTGGTAACACAACGTCCCAAAATTTTCAAGAATATTTCCTCGTATGAAACTTTGCTTGACCGCTGAGTCGAATTTTGAGTAAAAATAGACCCCACGTCAGTTCATAATAGTTATTTAATTATCTAAGACACATCTTATCATTTAATGGATTGTGTGGTATCACCTGTAAATACGCCTATTACATTCAACTATCAGCGTATAAAGTTATTAATAAGATTATACACAGAAACCTGTTAGATTTATGCTACGATATAATCTCACGAGAAACAGGTTGTTTTTTTTACACTAAATTATTTTGAAGTAGTTTGTGTTTTTATGCGTTTAGTGAAATAGTAATACATAAATAAAGCACACACAGCACCAAAACAATTAGAAAGTCACATACCATTCCACACTTTTTTTTTTGTCATCCACTTACATTTTGATTATAGATAGCCGTATTCATTTTTTATTTCGCATCATGAGTCATATAATAATATTGTTAGCAACATAACTACCGAAAGTGTTTCGGATCGATGCATACGGTAAAAAAAAAAGAATTATGTTGTTATGCCGCGGGCGTTTAGAAATTACGCGACTATTATTTGTGTATCACCTTGCCAGGCAGGTATTGTATTCTCTGGCAAGTGCTTAAATAGCTTTCGGCAAAGCGTGAATCAAAAAGAGAGTAACCATGTAGGTTATACAGATGAAACGATAACATTGTTTTATTGAATAAAGTAATAAATAGTTATGTCGTAATCATTGTAAAGAGAAAGAAATTCCGTTTAGTGTCTAGCGTGTGTGTGTGTGTGTGTGTGTGATCGAGATCCTGTTGGAGGGAAAAATGTGGTTCTGGTTGGGACATGATTTTGTCGTAAAGTCGCTGTTACACAAGTCGAGTGCTAATTACAAAATTAATATTGGTATCGTTTAAAAATATTAAGGTATATTTACATACAATGGATTAAAAATAACTTTAAAGTATATTTTAGATTTAAAAGAAAATTTACTTAAACGCTACTCTAGCGATTCTATAAGATTCACAATAAAACCTCTCTGCAGATTTAGGTTAACTGGTACATGGTGCGTATAGTCTGTTTTGGTCCACTGTAAACCCCTTTGTGTCCAGAACAAACAAGTTATGTAACGCGCATTAGAATTATTCTGTCTAGCTTTCGAGTAGTATGGAATAAATTAACAGCAACCATTGTTGCAGGTGTAGGTTGAATTATTAACATCAACCATTGTTGCAGGGGTAGGTTGAGTTATTAAGGTCAACCATAGTTGCAGGTGTAGGTTGAATTATTAACATCAACCATTGTTGCAGGGGTAGGTTGAGTTACTAGCAATCAACAATTGTTGCAGGGGTAGGTTGAATTATTAACATCAACCATTGTTGTAGAGGTGGATTGAACTGCAGTTCATGTGGCCTGAAACGGTGGGCACGTGGACTTAAGGGTCAGTCTCATCTCATCTGATTCACTGGTGATGTGAAGTCTGTTGGGTTTTTTAGCACTGCGTCTTATTATCTGTTCAGTTTATAGGCATATGTAGACCTACTAATTATGCTAATTATTTAGGGATTAGGATTTTGAATTAAGAGGAAATATTTTCGCATTTGCGTGGAAGGAGGGTGGAAAACCATTTTGGTAAAACCACTCTCAGTAGATCCGACCAGGACTCGAATTTCAATCTCCCTGTAGTCGGGAGTTTAGTCTAACACGAGTGTGGCGTCTTAGACCATGCGGCCACCGGAGCAGGTCAGCCGGGGGTTTTCTCGTAAGTTGTTTACCACCTTCCTTCACGCAAAGTCGGGCACGCTACCTCTACTTTCATCGTCCCTACGCTACTAATGTAAATATGATGAACCGGACGGGTGGTAAGACGGAGATCACAAAAATAGAATATTTACATTTGATCTTTAAGTTCTGAACCCTTCAGACACTCTATGAACAGTGTATACAACATCTAGTTCTGAACGGTTCAGGTACTCTATGAACAGAGTGTACTATGAAGCCATTATGTGTAAAAGGAGGTTCGCTTGTGTTCCACGTAAAAGATGAATTATTATCATCACCATCATCAGCGGAACTATGAAATCCCTTTAATTGTACCTGAGTCTCTTTTTTTTAACCATTTATTTTTCAAGGGAATTTTTTTTAAATCCTTAGAACATGTTTTAGTCAACTTGTCACTTAGTGACTGGATCAATTTAAAATATATATATATATTTTTTCAAACGCCAGGTCACGAAACATTTGAAAATGATATAAATCTTTAACAGCTGTTTCCAAACTATTTTTTTATATAAATGGTTCAGTTTCTATCGTGTGTATACAACCAAACATACTTTTAACTTTTAGATCCGTCAGATGAAGTTCAATAAGTCACAAATAGAATCTATAGTCTAAATTAGTTTTTAAAATACAAATTACATTATAAATATTTTAAATAAATTTTTATTATTATAGTCTCTATTTATAGATTTTAAATATCTTATCCTACCAGAGGGTCTCACATTATTGTGATTTTATTAATTAGTAATATAATACCAATAAATATTATCTGTGGTCATTAATAATAAAATAAAAATATCAGTGGTTGTAAAAGAACAAGGTACTGGTATTTAAAATGTTAAATTACATGTATAAATATTATAGTATCTACATTCCAAATTATTATGAGCATTTTGATTAGTTTTTAATACATAGCGCGTACTTTCTAAACTCGGTAACGTTTATCTATTTGTTAACTTGAGATAGCAACAATAATGACAAAAACCAATTAATGTACCACAGAATATCTATTATTTTGACTGATGACAGAACTATTAATGAATATAGAATATTTGTTAATATCCTCTTAGTGGTGTAATTAATGTAGCTTAGGTAAACCGCTCACAGGCGCGTTAAGATGCATTGCAAAGGTATTATTATTATTAATAATAATAATAATAATATTAGCACCGCGTCTTACTAACCGTTCGGGCTATACGCACATTTCAAAGGTAAAACAAAATCAAATAATCCCGCATTATTTAAGCATTTGTTTGTTATTTCGCATTAAGTTTCATGTTAAACTTTATTTGGAAGATATAGACATGTCTCTATAATATTAAAAATCTTCCATTTTAGGTTTTATAGTTTTAAGCAAATGAATAAGAAGGTCAAATTAGCTCATTTTCAAGCGAGTCTCATTCGAAAAGTTTAGGAAAATAGATCCAACCTTCCTTGAACAAATACTGTCATATTTTTAACACAACAGAACATTATGAGATAGTTGAGGATTGTTTTAGTGGTTTGGAAGCCTCATAATATTGTCATCAACAAAAGAAATAAAGCAGTGTGAGGATATTTAGCTTCAAGTATACTTCATTCACGGTAGGAATTACTCTCTGAAAGGTCTTTTTTCCTACCAATATCCTACTATATAATAGCTTTATGGCAGGACAAAAGGCCTTTCAGAAAACAATTCCTACGCTGAACAGACAGTAGGTGCCATCCTTAAGAATACAAGTAAAGGAGGGAGACATTAAATAAATACACCAGCATTCTTATATTAATGTAATGTATGATAGAAACTTGTAAAGGAGGGAGACATTAAGTAAATACACCAGCATTCTCATATTAATGTAAATGTATGATAGAAACTTGTAAAGGAGGGAGACATTAAATAAATACACCAGCATTCTTATATTAATGTAATGTATGATAGAAAATTGTCAACCTCTAGTCTAGAGTATATATATATATATATGCTATTATGAATGCGCTGAATGTGATGAGTTTGTTAAGTCACCGGTGATTCTACAAATTCACTGGTTCACTTGAGGAATGTAACAGATATATTTACTATTTCACATACTCACCGAAGTTTTACAAAATCACCTGTGAGCTTACAAAATTAACATCAACCACCAGTGAATGTCAATAAATCACGTGAAGATTAGGTTTTGTTAGGTTAGTTTAGGCAAGCTTAGACTAATTTATTTTAGCTTAGGTTAAGTTAGACTAGGTTAGTTTAGGTTAGTTTGGATTTATGTTCTGTATTTTTATCCACATACACTAGATATGTTATAAAATCACTGGTAAATGTAGAAAATACCGTTCATGTTTCATACTTTCACCAAACTGCATTGGGAAATCTATAAAATCACTGGTACATTTCGATAAATCATATTATTTGTTGAATAAACCATCGCTTTCGGTGATTCTATAAATTCACTGGTTATTTTACAAAAATAACGAATTCGGTACATTCACAGTAACATATATTACGCCCCCAAACAAACGAAATGTAACCCTTGCTGGTCATGTAAGGGTAGTTACCCCTTAAATCTAATTGAGACTTCCCTGCGGACGGCGATGTAAAGCCGTGACCCGCATCAAGGGGCGGTTACTAAGGACAGTTGAGCCTCAGTCCTGGCAACTTGTTGCAGGGGTCACGTGACGTCATGGTTACTGTTGTGCACATGCGCTCATGAGAGCACACAGCTGTTACTAAGCTCACGTGCACTTTCTAAACACACCGCTACATTCAAATTTTCATAGAAAATATCTTTTACCAAAATACAAACAAAATGTTATAGGTCAACATTGATAACATTTTACTATATTATTATTATTATTATTATTATTATTATTATTATTATTATTATATGTATTTATAATATATATCAAAATTGGCAGCTGCAGATCACATGACTTGACGCATGAGCACATGACAGTAGATCTGAGTACTTTTATAGGTGTCAGAAAAGTATATTCGGGTGATAGTTGGACTGTATATAGTTACGTCCATACCAATGGTCACGTGGTCTAAGGGGTAAGAACTGAATTAGCCTGTATCTAATGTGAGGTAGGTCAAGGTTCGAATCTCAGCCTGGCGCACTGAGGGGAGGGGAGGTTTTCCACAGCTGATCCATTCCTATTGGTTTTTTTTCATCTTCTCACCACGTTAATACGGGTACATTTTATCTAGATTGCCTTCATCATTCTTACATTTTAGATTAATACGTTAATATCTCTTGTGACGAAAGAAGTATTTAAACAAAATCTCTATTAGTTCACGATTTACAGACTAATCTCCAAACATATTCTGCTAAACTGTTTGTAACGAGTTCAATATTACCTCAGAAACGAATTGACTAAGAGTTCAGCCATTTGGTAATTTGGATGATTATAGTAACGCTTGGTTCAGATAATTAAAGTTAAATACTCTTAGTTCCAGATCAATCGTGTTGTTTCCCCCATCACATCATACTACCCATCCGTGCTAGCCACATCTTACACTAACCGGGCCGGGAAGAGGAAGTTAGAATTTTTAAAGGAAAGGTATCCGCATTTTTGTATGTGTAAAGGGTAAACCATTCAAGTAAATACAACCAGCCTTCCCCCTTAATCCAAACAAGGTGAGAAGGGCGCCTTTTCCCTCATACCCACTGTGCAAATTATCCGTGCATCTAATTTCCCGGTTAATCAGCCGTGAGGTAAGCGCACACTAGCGCGAGGTGAACACCATTATTACCTGCATGATGTTGAGCCCCATGGGAACACCACTAGAACACCGACCAGACTAGTAACGTTTCCAAATGACATGTTGTAAGATCTCGTCCAGCGATGGTCGCGCTCCACCGAGCACGCGGTGCATTCTAATACTAGTTCTTTTACTGCACTCAGCCTCTTAAGCTCCGGCTACACTCGCCTTATAATCTCAAGTATGTGTAAACGTTTTGCTCTCTCCGTGTCTTGATCACGTGACGTAACAACCAATGGGAGAGTGGAGCAATTTGTACAATAAAACCATTTCATTAAGTTCTAGAAACACAATTAACATTATCAATTTTAATTATGTATTTTAAATTAAAACAAAGATACGCTTTATCTTTTGAAGTTTTTTTTTATGAATTGATATTAAAGGTGGATGGTGAAAATGCTATTCCTTTAGAAGATGGTGACCATCTTGTTTTCTATTACTGACACTTTCGTTTCTATTTGGATATCGATGTCAATTTATTTGTAATTGGTTCTCCGTAACCCTCCGTAGCAACAGTTGATCCGACTTGTACGGAGTGCTACTGAGCTAACGGATATGGACAAAATATGCAGTCGGAGGTTCTAGTAGGATAAACAACGTGTCTACGACATCGCTTCAGTGGGGATTTAAACCATTTTCTTCCGCTATCGCAGATCAAGACTTCTCCACTCCAGTCCAAAATAGTTCCTAATGTAAGAGAATGGATTTATTTGAAAAAGCGGACCAGAACTAAAACCCGTCTCGCCAGGTTTACCACTACGGGGAGTTCGGGGTTCGAATGGGTAAAGTAAAACATAAACGAAACGTACCCTCATTTGCGGAAAGAGAACGTAGAAACCACTTAGAGATAAAACACCTCAATGCACCCAGCCGGAATTCAAACCCACAGCCTCGGAAAGGCATACTGGATGATATTTACGCCTTAGCCCAAGTGCACAGAAGTGTGTGTACCTTCCGATTAAATAATTAGTAACGTGATATTTCTTAAAGGAATATAGAATCAATTAAACCAGAACCAACTGAACTTACACATAGCACCCTCATCCTACATATATATAATAAATAAGACACAAACATTTTCTCCCCCATCAGTAGACTACATTTAATTTAAGAGCTAGGGTCATATTATCTTTGGAATAAAATTAAGTATTTCTAGACATTAAGCTTGAACAAATTCCATCAACCCGTTTGAAATCTATGCCCATGGACTGATGGACGGACGCACAAACGGGGGAACAGACAAAATTATAAAACTTAAATTTTTGTGTTTGGAGCAACATAAAACGTAATGATTCATCATAATTTTCACGAGTACAATACTTTCTCTTTATAGGCTATTATTATTAGGTGTTCTGTCTCACGACAGGTACATTCCCTTTGTTAGTGAACTTATACAGCCTTCCTCATCCTTCAGTGCCCAGGATTTTCTTCTTTCCTTCAAGTCATCCGTATTCTTAAGCTCCTCTTTCCCTCAACCTTTCCTTGTATGACGTCATGCAGAAGTCAGTTCCTCCTAAGGATATATACGATCCAGTTTGCTTTGCGCCTGAAATCACATCCTAAAATAGTTATCTTTATATGCGAACGTAAAAATGAGTTGGAGTCTGTCTGTCTCTTACTCTTTCATGCAAAAAACACTTAACACTGATTGTGCTGAATTACATTGTGGACATATTTTGGGAATCCGGTTAACAAATAGTTTAATTAAAATTTAGATCCGCCGGTTGTTTTTCAAGATGGCGGCGACAAACCACTACTCTTTGGCCTTTCCCTCCTCTTCTGACTATCGGATTTTCCTTGAACTTACTTAGAAAGGTTCCTCGATATAGATTAGAGCAGCTTGAAAGAAAATTGCTACTTTAGAACACTAACTTTTAGACCTTTCAAAGCTCTAGCTCCTAAACTATGGAAATCCTGGTTGTAGCCAGTATTACTAATGTTTCTGTATATTCGTTGTTTGAAGATAATCAGGGTAGAAAGCATATACTTATTATAAAATATATCCCGTTATACAATTGGATAGTTGGCTAGTATAAGATAAACATATGCACTTCTCAGCAAATAGAAGTGCAGAAGATCTTAAGTATCCACCCCTTTATCTTATTATTTGTTTTGTCATGGCTTGGTCGATCATCAAAAATGGAACTTTCCCTCCATCACAATCAAAGTTGAAGCGTTTCATGGTATCTTTCTACTATCTCATACATGGTAATGTATTCTTCCTATGTCTTATCTTGGCTTAAACACTTAACAGTGGTCGAATGGTCTAAGGCATCATTCTCGCAATAGACTGGACTGCCGCTGATGGGGAGATCTGAGTTTGAATACTGGTCGGGTGTGTTTTTATAAATGACTCTACACTTTCCCTCCACAAATTATGGTACATTTCATATAAATTCAACCTTCTACATCTCCAATACACGAGCGTAATTAGTACATAGGCGTATATCCCGAATGGGTAGTATGACGCGGTGCTAATATACATAATACAATTTACACCAGTAAGGAATGTAGCTATACGCTACTAGAACTATTTTCATGTAGGCCCAACTAATACATAAAACCATAAGATCTGAAGGTGTAACTTTTGATAGATATTATCAATATCTGTAAAATAACAACAATAAAATAGTAAAATGTTATGAATGTTGACCTTGAAAGAAGATGTTTGTATTTTGAAAAAGTTTCCTCCTTCCAGAATGCCAGTAATTCTGTGTCAGTTTAGCTGTTACACTGCTTGCATGGCGTGTAATATTAGGGAACGTGTAAGAGTGTACGTGTAAGAGAGAGAGAGAAACACCATCCATGGCTCGGAGGGAGACAGGGGGGGGCAAGGTCTGCTGGCCATATTCAGCACATCACCTCAAGATACTCACACCTTCTTCTTGTCAGTGAATGGTGGGTACACTTTGGTTTTAGTCTACTGTATCCCGCATCAATAACAAACTATTGCGCACTCTGTGAGCGATCACAGTGAACCACAGAATGCTCGGCTATTGCGCACTATTTGAACAGCCACAGTGCAACACAGAATTCTCGGCTATTGCGCACTCTGTGAGCGATCACAGTGAACCACAGAATGCTCGGCTATTGCGCACTATTTGAACAGCCACAGTGCAACACAGAATTCTCGGCTATTGCGCACTCTGTGAGCGATCACAGTGAACCACAGAATGCTCGGCTATTGCGCACTATTTGAACAGCCACAGTGCAACACAGAATTCTCGGCTATTGCGCACTCTGTGAGCGATCACAGTGAACCACAGAATGCTCGGCTATTGCGCACTATTTGAACAGCCACAGTGCAACACAGAATTCTCGGCTATTGCGCACTCTGTGAGCGATCACAGTGAACCACAGAATGCTCGGCTATTGCGCACTATTTGAACAGCCACAGTGCAACACAGAATTCTCGGCTATTGCGCACTCTGTGAGCGATCACAGTGAACCACAGAATGCTCGGCTATTGCGCACTATTTGAACAGCCACAGTGCAACACAGAATTCTCGGCTATTGCGCACTCTGTGAGCGATCACAGTGAACCACAGAATGCTCGGCTATCGCGCACTATTTGAACAGCCACAGTGCAACACAGAATTCTCGGCTATTGCGCACTCTGTGAGCGATCACAGTGAACCACAGAATGCTCGGCTATTGCGCACTATTTGAACAGCCACAGTGCAACACAGAATTCTCGGCTATTGCGCACTCTGTGAGCGATCACAGTGAACCACAGAATGCTCGGCTATTGCGCACTATTTGAACAGCCACAGTGCAACACAGAATTCTCGGCTATTGCGCACTATTTGAGCAGCCACAGTGCAACACAGAATTCTCGGCTATCGCGCACTATTTGAGCAGCCACAGTGCAACACAGAATTCTCGGCTATCGCGCACTATTTGAGCAGCCACAGTGCAACACAGAATGCTCGGCTATCGCGCACTATTTGAGCAGCCACAGTGCAACACAGAATGCTCGGCTATCGCGCACTATTTGAGCGGCCACAGTATGTTGAACGTAATGATGGTCACTCTATAAGGTGAGAAGGAGGCCCGCATCACGCACTTGCTCATTACTCTACCTCTGTACTGTCATTACTCATTACACTCGGAGGTACTTACAGGCTTTCCACTGCTCGCAGCTCAACTCCAGCTTTGTGTCGGCAACCCGTGGGCTGGATCAACTTACAAACTTACACTTTATAAACACGAGAGCGTACCAGAACACGAATTACAAACTAATCGTCATAGAAAGAATCGAACTCAGGAGTTTGTAAAATTTAATGATTCTACTCTAATGTAGGCTTATTCAAATGCCAAGCCATGTCTCCTGACTCTCTCACTTTTGACAAATAGTTTCTAACGGTGGTCTTACACCTTAGCTCAGTCGGTAGCGTGTCCGTCCACTGAGTTAAGGCCTAAAGGTCCCGGGTTCAATTCCCATCATGGCCAAAATTTTATAATTGATCCATCCATCCATCGGGATGAATTAACGAACGGGGACTGGATGTTGTGCCTGTCCCAGTCTTAAGTTAGATTATATGGTATGTGAAGCCACGACAGGCCTAGCAAGGCGGTAGTGGAAAATATATGGCTTGAATAAAAAATTGACCCAGGCCACAGGCTGGAAACAGTAATGGATGATGTAAAAAGTTTATATCGGTACATAACCGTTGGGCTACGTACCCCTTGTCCCAAAAGTTCAAAACCTAGTTGGGCTACGGTCACCAATTATAACAGATAATAGACCTGCGTGTAAGTTTGGATTCGACCCCATCAATCTTTTTGCCTTATATCAGGCTAGGCTTCTTTAGGTTAGGCTAGGCTAGGCTTCTTTAGGTTAGGTTAGCTTTTTTTTGTGTGTATTACTATCACCTACGGTGCTTCACTCAGCTTGAGAAAACATTTACAACCATCCTAAATGGAGCGCCACAACATCCGGACCGAGTTAGTACACCAGAACGTCTTTGTTACAATTCCCAAGAAAGAACTCGTGGCCCGGCTGTAATACACCCATTTTTATTTGTACATTCGTACTTAGTAGTGACCTGAGATATTTTTGTTACTATCGGTATTTAACGTTATTTGAACCTTACTGATTAAAACACGAATTAAAAACTAGCTAGGTGACCTGGTGGTCTGGGGGTAAGGTGTCGGACTTCTGTGTTGGGGATCCGGGGTTCAATCCTCGGTCCCGGCACGGATTTATCTGATTGCCAAACCCTTCCTTCACCTCTGACAAGACGTGTATTAAGCACAACTTGTGAATGTGTGGAATGCCAGGCCTCCACCGTGGTTCGGATTCCACGTTAAACTGTAGGTCCTTCCATTTCATCTCACAATCACCCTACCATTGCACATTAGCGTGAGTATAACTCGAACGGCTAATAATAATAATAATAGTACAAACTAGCTTAACTCGAGGGATATACATGACTCTCAATTCCCAAAGCAGTCGACTCTATTGTGAATGGAGGACCCAATTTAACAAAATATAAATTTTCGAGTATCGTGTTGGAAACTGAACCTGGGACCCTTAACTCAGCAGAGATAAATTCTACCGGTTGTTTTGTTTAAATATTTTAACTATAGCAACAAAATTGTACGAATATGAATAGTATACTTGTTTATTTTTATTACAGAAATGTCATTCTGATCTCAATAATTAAAAGGTTTTGCCTTTCCTTCAGACCACCCATACCCGTGGTCACGCAGTCTGAGGCGCCAAGCCCCCACACTGTAATTGACAGTGATGAAAAGCTCAAATGCTCAATTCTCGGCCATTTGCGTGGGAAGGAGAGGGAGGGGTGCATAACTTTGGGTTTCCCATTTTCTCTCCTCACAAATGCGGGTTCACTTCATTTATAGTCAACCTTCCAGTTCCTAAACCCACTAGCTTAATTAGTACTTAGGCGTAGCTATAACCCGAACGGGTGGCAAGACGCGGTGCTAAGTATTAGTAGTATATTATTTAAATTGAAAAATGACACCTGGACACGGTAATGGAACCCGGGACCTTTGGCTTAGTACGCCAATGCTCTAACCACTAAGCTATCCAGGAAAAGACCTGTGCATAGGGTCGGCTACAAATGTGTGATCTTAATTGATCACAAATTTATCATTTAAGATTACACATTTGTAACCGACGATTTCCGCACGTCCATCACAGACTCTGCCTTAAAATATGAGTGAAGAATGACCCTATGCACAGCTATATTCCTGGATAGCTCATTGGTTAGAGCATTGGCGTACTAAGCCAAAAGCTCCGAGTTCTATTCTCGTGTCCAGGTGTCATTTTTCAAATTAAATAATATGTTATTTAGATGCGGCTATAACTGTAGTTATCAAATATAGTATCTAGGCTATTTCATTTCTCATCTATAGTTTTGTCCACATCCACTGGCATGATAGGTACGTTTATTCCCGCCAAGATGGTACCCTTTGTTCACCCTGTAAGGTAGAAAGCTTACCTTTTATTATTCCACTATGGTGCAGCTTTAAGAGAAGGATGAAACCATTCAGGCTAGACGGAGTGTACGACTCGAAGCAACCCTTATTTGGCTAGTTTGTAATTATATGGATAATGAGCTGACCCTACGATAAAGGGCACCATATTAATATATCCAGTAGTCCACATTAAATCAACTATATGCAAGATAGCTAATAAATACACTCGTTTGTTTTTACCTGCTTGGATTATTTATGATCTCCCAGTATTGACGGGAAAATATGGTGGCGAAAACTAATCACCTTGTAAATAATTACTTAGAGAATACGGCAAGTGATCTAGTATCTACTAATTCAGTCGTTTAGTAAACTAAAGTATACCCTGAAAAAAAAAGTTATCTAAAGGACAGTGTTTATTTTATAGTACCTACACTGCCGTTGATATTTTGCCAATGTAATTAAAACTAATGAACCATAACTGTAATTTATTATACTTACGTTCTATTTGTTCATGGTTACATTCTTCAACGCGAATACATAGTGAAATGATCGTAATTTAAATCCATGTTAAGTAAGCATAGCTAAGATATTTAAAAACCTACATCTGTATTATGACAGTGTTCCCAATATCCTGAACAAAAGTTAGAGCTCTCTAAATAAAGTATTGGTTTGTAGGCCCTAGATTTGCACACACGTCACAATTTGTCTGAAACGTTTCTGGGCGTGGCAATATAAAGTGTGATTTTAATGAGCAATAAAGTTGACTTGGGCGATTTTTTTACCTAAGCACGAGGACTAGTTTTTTATTATTCTATCATTGAGGAGCGTAATATGTTTGTCTTGCGTGGGAGGAGCTATATCGAAGTAGGGTGTTTTAAAAAGAAATACACAAACACATTATATCAGTCGATGGAGCACCGGGTTTGAAGACCAGTAGCCCGCTTCAGTGGTCACATGGTCTGCTGAGTAATCACACTCACAATAGGCAGGTTTGCCAAAGACTAGGAGTTCGGGGTTCAAGCCTATTCGGATGTACGGAGGGAATTTTTTACTAAATTGTTTCTTACTCTTTTTTCACGCAAATGCGATTACATTTCTTCTATAAATACTACCGTACCCACCCCTACAAAATTAGCATGATTAATATAAATGCGTATAACCCAAATGGGTAGCAGGATTCGGTGAAAGAACACCCCAAAAACTACCCGTGTTTGGGAGGAATGAAAATTTATGAATAGTAAATTCCAAACCGCAACACCTGCATCTTCGTTGGGTTTTTTTTTTTTGACACACACTAAAACCAGTCTAGCCTGATCTAGTGAATTACTAACAAAAACTCTCTACTTATATGTGCTCCAGTATATTCATCATATCTTGTAGCAAACGTTCAATAGGAGATGTGAGATCATGTTTTATCTCACGCACAGTCTGTTTCTAGAACACACTAAACCACAAACGTGAGATGAGCTTCATTAAGTCCCCAGCCTGCACGTAGACTGCAGCGCACTCTACACCCGGATTATTGAAACTACATTTTTTATGTTAAGCTAAAAGTCTTGAATGAAAACAGATCTCATTCATTTAGTCCCATTTTTGGTTTCAGAGAGTGTACAGCCAGCGGTGATACCTTTTTTTTCAACATTGTGACGTCATAAATGACATTATTTCCTCCATGACACAAAGTGCCATCAAACTATTTATCTTTTCCCTTCTTTTAGTATTCTATTTAAAAAAATATAGTTTTTTAATTTTTACTAACGTAATCATTGGTTGATAAATTAAGTGGTACCTGCTTCAGTGGCCGCATGGTCTAAGGAGTCACTCTCGAACTAGACTAGACTTCCAATGACAGGGAGATTAGGGTTCGAATCCCGGCTGGGTGTACTGAGGCTAGTTTTACATAATTGTTTTCCACTTTCCCTCCACAAAAATGCTGAATACACTTCTTTTAAATCCAATCTTCCTAATCCTCATCCATAATTTATTAACATAATTAATATATATACGTCCACCCTAAATAGGGTAGTAACACGTGGTCCTAAAAAAACCCACTTCAGTGACAAAATGGTCTAAGGCGTCACTTTCATGTTAGACTGGCCTGCTGAAGATGGGGGGAGGGGGAGGAAGAGATCGTGGTTCAAATCTCGGCCGGGTCTACTGAGGGTGTTTTTCCCAAAAATGGTTTCCCACTCTCCTTCCACGCTAATGCTGGTAGATTACTTCTAAAATGCTTTCTTCCTCGTCCTTACCCCACTAGAGTAATTTTCATATATGCACATAACCTGAACAGGTAGTAAGACGAGGTGATAAATAAATAAATAAAAATAACATTATGTACGGACATTGACGCCAATGATCCCCTCATTGGTGGAGGCGGAAAAGTTGGTGTCAAGTTTAGCAGTCATGACTTTGACAACTGGAGACTTTGATTCTTTGCTTGAATCTCTTCTTTGTTTTTCTCTGTGCTCCGCGTCCTTTCACCCGTCCGGAATATCCTCATATTTTCACTACTGGGATGGGGAGGAGGAAGATAGAATTTAGAGGAAATGCTACTGCATTTTCGTGGGGAAAATCCCCTAAGTACACCTGGCTGAGACTCGAACCTTGACCACCTGTAAACTGCTTGCGGGTGACTTGTTTCATGACTAAATAAAACTATTTCCTCTCGTTTTGAATTGTTAGAGTGGTAACACTTCACCACTGTGCGAACAGTCCAATCTTCACAGAAAGGGTCTTTTATAAAATACAAACATATTTTTTACGTTCAACATTGATAACAGTTTATATTATTATTACTGTAATTTTATATGTATTAATAATATATATCAAAAGTGTCTTATGAAGTTCACATGACTTGGCGTATGAATGAATACACGATAGTAGATCTAGTAACTGTTCTAGCTGTCAGATAAGGCCCTTGCTATGAGAATTGTAGTGTATCTCCCTCCAGCAGCTGAGGCGTGGTAATTAGGGGGACGGCTACTGGACTTGAAGAGAGCTGGGAGGGTGTCAGATTCAAACCGCTGACAGATGTGATGTGGTATGAGGAGAGAGTGTGATAGCATCACCTTACCACTACCGCCATCACTACTTCTTCTGTCTTGTTGCTAAGGGACAGTCAGTCCCCCGTCTCACACAAGTTGAGAGTCGATGTTATCGCTGGGCATCAAATGTACAAGTTGAATTATTTACTGCGCCCTAGTGCCAACACATACTATCAATCACCAAAAATATCTAACCAAGAGGAAAGGACGAGAAATAAGTATCGTCCTAGTACTGGATATCGGCGAATTAAGCTATAAACTATTGTTAACAAGACATAAATGAAATGGGTCCGGGGTTCAATCCTTGGTCCCGGCACAGATTTATCTGATTGCCAAACTCTTCCTTCACTTCTGACAAGACGTGTATTAATCACAACTTGTGAATGTGAGGAATGCCAGGCCTCTACCGTGGTTCGGATTCCACGTTAAACGGATTCCACGTTAAACTGTAGGTCCTCCATTTCATCTCACAATCACCCTACCATTGCACATTAGCGTAAGTGCGTACAGTCCGAACTGGTAGTAAGACGCGGTGCTAATAATAATAAATGAAATGACCAAACAATTATAAAAACTGTGTCGTGTCTTTGAATGTTTCCAAGGTAATGAGCTTGTTAAGGCTGTTCCTGTGATATTTTCTTCTATACATTGTCCCCATTTGACCCAAGTTAAGATTGTATGAAACCACACTTTGTTGTATTTCCGGTTTTAGAGTAATCTTGCATCTAATATCACGATTAATCATGTATCTGATATGCCAGTTAATCGGCCGTGAGATGGACTTTTAAATCTGTATTTGGTTCTATATTAGTAAAATATTGTTTTAAATTAAATATTTTATACACAAAAATGTATACGGGAATACATTTTTACAGAAATAAAACTCCCTTCCCCCCCCCCAACCCCCCACCCGTTATATGGATCCACATCGGTGATCACGCAAACTAAGGCGTCATTTTAGTCTGGTATGTTAATTATGGGAAGGAGTCAGGTTTTGAATCCCGGTTAGGTGGTTTTACCTCAATTGTTTCCTCTTCTCTATCCTCGCAAATGAATACACGTCATGTTCTCTAAGTCCTACATTAGTGTTGGACAGGCAGGACGTGGATCACAACAAAATAAAATCAGACTTTTTTTTTATATAAATTATTTCACCGCTCAATTAGTGTGAATTGTAATTAATTCATCGGTATTGTTATTTTTTCTCTCACATTGTGACTGTCGTTTTAAAGCTAATAAGGTACGTGGGCTAGGAAGGTGACAACACCTAGTGGCCAAAGTCTGGAAAGAAAACACAGTTTTAACGGGCCGTGATTCAACCCCCGAATGTTGTCTGAAAAAAAAAACTACGTTATTTACTTGTTAGAGAATTACCCAAGGTCTTGTGTGTTTAGGTTTAGATTTTGTTGTCCCGGGCTAGTTTGTAGGTCGTGTTCTGATGTGATGATAGAAAATTAGCCCTAATATTACTATTAATAAACAAGAGGGGAAGTCAACTATCAATGAAAACTAAAACGCAAGTCACGGTGTAGTTTTATGAAAATATTAAAGCATTTTTAGTTTATGAGTAATGTGCCGTGGTTTGAAGTGAAACTAATTAATTATCAAATCTGAAACATAAAACAAAATCCGGAATCCAAAACAACGCCTTAAAATATGTTATCTTTAATAAGTGAAAGATACTGGTACCACTGGTAAATGGTTGAGGTTCTCTGCAAGCCGATTGGGTCCAATCAGATAATGCGGGTACCACTTGTTTGGCGCAATGTTACCATCCTTTCTAACCAAGAGCAGAGTAAACTGTATAAAGACAATCATCTTGATAACAAACATTGTGTGTTACTTCTAGAGTACAGTACCTGCACTTTATCTTGAGACGTTCCTTTGCTCGTATTTTCATTTGTACAAAGTCTTGCTCTAGTTGGGTTCAAGCTGGCTTTGGATTTATACGAACAGTCAAAAGATCACTAGAAAATAAACAGGCATTCTTTTGTTGTCATTTTGACAATAAAGTCAATTCACGCCATTTACCTAACCTGACGATATATAAGTGGTGTAGAAACTTGGGGGAGATTTTTAATCACTTTTCAACTAACCGGAAAAAAAACAAAGTTATTTTAAACAGATGATACAAATTATATTTTTAGATGAGTGGTGAAGACTATTGACTAGAAGGAATCTATTACAATACATAGGGGTGCATCATATAATGCTAGTATTGGGCTATCATGAGTTTGTCCTAATTATTCAAACAGTAGAATAGGCCTACTATAAAATACATCATCAAGCTTCCCGTCCAATAATTCACCAGGTGACCTGGTGGTCTAGGGGTAAGGTGTCAGACTTCTGTGCTGGGGGTCCGGGGTTCAATCCTCGGTCCCAGCACGGATTTATCTGATTTCCAAACCCTTCCTTCCCCTCTGACAAGACGTGTATTAATCACAACTTGTGAATGTGAGGAATGCCAGGCCTCCACCGTGGTTCGGATTCCACGTTAAACTGTAGGTCCTCCATTTCATC
>CABFWB010002018.1:46054-56095 GCA_902151455.1 Timema bartmani
TGTGTACTGCCCGGAGCCACCAGGGAATCACCTTGGGAATGTGTGGACAGTTGGGCCTGTGTACTGCCCGGAGCCACCAGGGAATCACCTTGGGAATGTCTGGTCAGTTGGGCCTGTGTACTGCCCGGAGCCACCAGGGAATCACCTTGGGAAGTGAACAGAGTGAATGAGACAGGTGAGGAGTGATTGCAGCTGGACGTGGCACTGTCAACTCGTGAGCAGTACACCCACCACTCACCACGGGGGTTATTACCTCACGAGAGAGTTGGAGAGTAGCTTGTATCCTCCACCTTGTGATGTCGTGTTGTCTGTTTCAAGGTCGACGATCATTCTAGGTCAGTTACACCCACCTCGCATGGTTATTGTGGGGAAACTCGCGTCACTGGTTGACTGCTCCAACGCGTCATTCCGCGATATACAGGATTTATATCGGGGCTCAAATATTGAGGGAAGTTTTTCATAAATGGTCTCCCCACTCTTCCTCCACGCGAATGCGGGTACATGTGTTCTAAATGGTTCCTTCCTCATCCCTACAGCATTAGCATAGTAAATATATACTCGTATCACCTGAAAGGTTAATGAGATTATACGGAAAAAAAAATTGTATGAGTTTTATTAAATTATAACATTTATGATGGGCTATAAATCTTGTTTATAGCGGCCAGAAGTCTATCCGAGGTGGTCCACGACCAAATAATATTTACGGTCTTCTCAAAATCACTCGTCCTTGTCCAACTCAAGACTGAAGAGTTCAGCTCCAATCATAAATAGGTGGATTACCTTGTAATCAAAACAAAGAGAACGCTAAACCTACAGTTAGCAACGTTTTGGTTTATTTGCCAGTGTAGCAAAGTTATTACTCTAGAATTACAGCAACACACAAGTTGTTACAAGCATCAACAATAGATGGTCTATTAATTGTATTTAGACTTTTAACAAGAAAAAAAGAACAGCGGCATAAATTGACACAAAGGTTGACGTAAAACTAATCCTACGTGTTCGCGGAGTAGAACCTTGAGAGGTGTCGGCTAGCTGTGATTTTCAACGCCTTTTATTATTACCGTTACTACTGCTACTACTGCTGCTACTACTACTACTACTACTACTACTACTACTAACGATCTTGGGTGGGGGAATAGAGGTCCTCTTGCCTTCACTTGTTCCCAAGACGCATGAGCCAATGATATCCAAGGAATTGGACAAGGTTGGATGCCGCCACCCAACCAACCAATACAGGATTGTATGAGTACCCTTCATGGTTTGTTTTTCTTTGGGGAGTACAAGGGGAATCGAACGGATAGGAAGAAAGAAAGAAGAAAGAAACGGAAATAAGGGAACGTGAGAAGAAGAGAAAAAGAAATGCACGGAGAGAAAAATCGAGAGGTAAAAAATAAATAGAGGAGGAAACGGTGTAAGGAAGGAGAAAAAGGGTATGGAAAAGGGTACAGATATAAAGAGGGGAAAGCATGAGGCATGCAAAGGGGTTTGGTCCCCTTTGGAAATTGATGGACCCCTTGTAATGGGGGTAGGGGTCCATATATACTAGTACGTATAAAAACTTAGATATAATTATTATTTCAACATTCACCTACAAGATGTGTTCGTTAAAACCTCCCGTCGTAACACTCGCTCTGTGAACATTTCACATTACATATTGGTATTTGGTGCATTAAATACGACATCGGAGAGGAAAGGACGTTTCAAACGGGTTGGTGAGCAAAGGAGTACAATATATTTGTTATTCTGTAAGGGAGCCCCCCGTATAGTGTTTAAAGACGATATCTACATAATATGTGAACCCCCCAGACAAAAGTTTGCTTTCCACGCCTTTCGGTGAAAGACACATACTGAGAGAAAATGATAGGACAGAAAGAAATGTATAGTCCTATTTTCATAGGAAGAGCCTTTTAGAAAATTACAAACACATTTTTTTGTGGCCAGAATTGATATGCATTGATAGCATCTAACAAAGTGACAGCCGCGGATCACATGACTTGACATATGGATACGTGAAAGTAGATCTAGTAATTGGCTGGGGGTTGTGGTTTTTTTTCCTTAAATGTTTTTTCACTTTCACCTCAATACTCCTAGTCCCTTAATGCAATTATGCAGATATTCCGGACGGGTAGTGGGACCTAGCGAGAATATGAGTACGTTATATAACAAATAAAAACCATACAAATAATTGTGGTTAGGATGAAATTGTTCTCGTGTCCCCTCAACGACATTCCACCGTGTGTGTGTGTGTGTTGCGCATGCGTGTTCTGGACGTGTATGTTGCGCATGCGTGTTCTGGAAGTGTGTGTTGCGCATGCGTGCTCTGGACGTGTGTGTTGCGCATGCGTGCTCTGGACGTGTGTGTTGCGCCGCATACGTGTTATGGACGTGTGTGTTGCGCCGCATACGTGTTATGGACGTGTGTGTTGCGCCGCATACGTGTTCTGGACGTGTGTGTTGCGCCGCATACGTGTTCTGGACGTGTGTGTTGCGCATGAATGCTCCTCAAGGACCTCCATCAGGTCTTCATGTTGTAGGAAACAGTGGGTGGCGTTATTTAAAGATGGATTATTATCTTGCCAACCTCTAGCATCGTTTGTTTGTTGAGAGGTGGTCACTCTTTAGAGACACGGGAGGTGCTTTAAGGCTCGAGTCACCCTCCGGCCGAGTAGGGTTAGAAAATCACAACTGGTTTTACTAAGGTTTCCCTCCCTACCTCCAGGAAAATGTGGGTGCAAAAGTAGGTCATAGAACCCGGAAGTGAAAGTATGTGATTTGAAAAAAAAATCTTGGAAGTGGTGACCTACTTTCAGATCATAGAACTTGGATGTAGCTATCCACAAAGGTGTTGATGTCTTATGCATGGTCGTTTTACTTATAGATAGACACTGAAATGTGAGCCTTGATTCATTCATGAAGTACTATTTGGTTGGGTAATAGTCGTGGCTAGGTTTCACTTATACAGTATCCTTGAAACATTAAGTGACCGCGTTTTGTTCCATGATACTGATAGCTTCCTATTCACGGAACACCCCATCGTGGTTGATTAGAGTCCTCAAACCAGATACTTTTTAGGTGATCATACTGATGAACTTCAGGATCATGGCACGGGGAGCTAAATTAGCGCCTTTATATCTGGTGGCCCCAAAACCTACGCGTACCAAGTTTGCGTTGGTGTATCTCCTGCCAAAACAAAAACTGCGTTCAAGGTTTGCAGGATCAATATAAGCTATGACAACAGGAACGACGTCAATTTTGACGTTTTGAAAGTCGTGGTCACTGAACAGGCCTCGAAATGGCACCCACAGATACCGCACAAAATTGTAAGGAAAGTCCTTGTAAATGTAGGCACTGTTTCGCAGATTAAAGTGTACCGACCCGTGTACGCTAAACGTTGGATCACTAATGATTACAATACGTTGCCGTTTAGATATCAAAGCACTCGCAACAACTAAATGGCGATTCTTTAGACAGGCTTAGTGATCATATCTATTTTTCACTCCAGGAAATTCTACTGACATATCATTCCATAAAGATTATTCATTTGTTTTTCTTCATGAAGACACACATACTTTTTATTGATTTATTTTATACACCTGGGATACTTTTATATTCTTTTATCCACCAGTGAAAATCTTCAACTACCTGATTATTTCTAGTAAAAATATATATGTAAATGGAACCATTTGTCTGTCTTCAACTATCTGATTAGATGAATACTTTTCCAACTTTTTCTAATACTAGTACTGAGGCCACTATTCCATAAACCTTAAAGAAACAAGACTCTTCTTAACATGTTTATATTTTGTTCATATTCTAATAATTGTAAATATTCTAAAACTTGTTTGTAAATACATATTATAAAACTAATATGGTTGTGTTTTATCGTCTATACCTAAACGCCCATAAATATAAATATTTGCTCACCAAGTTTATAAGCTTATTATAAAACATTATGGACAATTTGAAACCTCCCTTTTCAGCCATCAGCTGTAGAAAGTCACATTTTGTCGTCAACTTTATCCGTCACTTTGACACAATATGTGACGTTAAATTTTAAAAAAATCACCTGGTATTATTCCTTATAGCAACTGGGATTTGAACAAAAGGAGCCAAGACCCCATGTACTATTCTGTAAGGGCCTACTAGAAATGGATGGTGACTGTAATAGCTCTTCATAGCTGCTTATCCTGGATGACCTGATGCGGGTAGATAACGAAGCTGTCGTCGATCTTTTCACCAAAACAGCCATACAATTATTAGCATCATGTACCTTACACACAATATATTTCACCAGGGTAGGGATCAAAAAGATATTTTCCTAAACGCTCCCTATATACTTTTGTTTAAAAATCCCCGGGCTAAAACTTAGATACAATACTTTGCACACCATGTCTGCCCTGAAAAACCCTTGTGTTTTACAGGAGACCTACACGAATGCCACAAATACTTCCCATGGGTATATTTTGCTCGATTTCAAGCCAGGTACATCCGAACGATTCCAATATAGAACCCATAAAAGTTACCTCCACCATCTGAAATCACCACCCCAACCACTGAAGAGGTGGGACTTCCCATCCCAGCGATACTCAATAACGTACCCATCTAGGCACGTAACATAGCCGAACTTTTACTCGAACATACTATTTCCCGAGGTGGTATCGTATGGGATGCCAACGCGAAGGTGATACCTTATGACACGTCTTTCCAAGGATTCAACATTGTGGATCTAGTCAACGATTTGGTCATAGCAAAAAGACACACCGAGCCAACGTAGTGGTAATAATTTCTCATCACGCTCCAAAAAATAAATATCTCGAATGAATTTATTGTCAACCCTAAGCGTTTGACATCCATTAGAGATCTGTATGTCCCCGTGTCCTCCTGTATGCCTTTCCCTCTGTATGTCCCCGTGTCCTTCTGTATGCCTGTCCCTCTGTATGTCCCCGTGTCCTCCTGTATGCCTTTCCCTCTGTATGTCCCCGTGTCCTCCTGTATGCCTGTCCCTCTGTATGTCCCCGTGTCCTCCTGTATGCCTGTCCCTCTGTATGTCTCTGCCTCTGTCCTCCTCTATGTTATGTTATATGCTCACACCTCGATTTCAAATCGTGATTTAAATTGTAACCCTGGGCTAAAGGGTAGTTTACTGATAAAATATTCTTAAATTAACAACCTGAAGATTGGTTTGATGTGAGCTCTATCCATCCGGAGATGGACATGCACTGAGCACTATGGCTGGTTAGTGCTGCCTGCACTATCTGGTAGAAATCCCATGTACTGGGGAGTTCGGAAAGTCTAGTGGCTCCCTATTGCCGTACACACTGAATTTCTAAAAGCGAGCTTGAAAGGGTTTATCAATTTTGACGGGAAATGTGTTTTCACATACATTCCATGGTTCCTTTACATGCCACAATTGACATGGGACCGATGGCTTGACTTCCCCTCTGAAGGAAATTGTGCTACGGATTTTTATCGCTCAAGTACAGTAAAATCCACATTGACCTGGGTTTGAACCCACGAACATCAAGTCTCGAGGTGAGAACTTTAACCCAAGACCACTGAGGTCGACATTTATAAATTACTTATTAAAAATTCAAAAATAAAAATACTTTTAACTATTTTGTTTAAAATTTAAACATGATAAATAAGTTGTTTAAAATATAACGCTTGTATCGTACCTTTATTTGCATTTTCTCAGCAATCATAAAGTCTTTTTAATTCCCATAACTTGCCTAATTTTTTGTGTTTGATTTATGTTATTATTGTTGGATGAATTATCTCATAAGTCTAACTATTTAATAATGTAACTAGGTCTCTTTCTTACTTCATGTAATAAACTAATGTTGAAACTTTATAAATGAAAAAGTTTTGATAACCGGTTGTCACGACGTCAATCCCTGGAGATAGACCCATTTTGGTGGAGTACGACAGGTTGCTAAATGATGACGTCATGTAAACTGATTCTGCTTCCCTTTAGGTCCAGTCTATAGGCTACCTTCCCCTCTCCCGCCTTGAGGACAGTAGAATAATGGGCGGTAGAGCTCATATAGAGGGTTGTGTGATACAGTAGCTCCCCCTGCCCCTCTTCCTCCTTGAGGACAGTAGAACAATGTTCCGTAGAGCTCATATCGGGGGTTGTGTGATACAGTAGCTCCCCCTGCCCCTCTTCCTGCTTTAGGACAGTAGAACAATGGTCGGTAGAGCTCATATCGAGGGTTGTGTGATACAGTAGCTCCCCCTGCCCCTCTTCCTGCTTTAGGACAGTAGAACAATGGTCGGTAGAGCTCATATCGGGGGTTGTGTGATACAGTAGCTCCCCCTGCCCCTCTTCCTGCTTTAGGACAGTAGAACAATGGTCGGTAGAGCTCATATCGGGGGTTGTGTGATACAGTAGCTCCCCCTGCCCCTCTTCCTGCTTTAGGACAGTAGAACAATGGTCGGTAGAGCTCATATCGGGGGTTGTGTGATACAGTAGCTCCCCCTGCCCCTCTTCCTGCTTTAGGACAGTAGAACAATGGTCGGTAGAGCTCATATCGGGGGTTGTGTGATACAGTAGCTCCCCCTGCCCCTCTTCCTGCTTTAGGACAGTAGAACAATGGTCGGTAGAGCTCATATCGGGGGTTGTGTGATACAGTAGCTCCCCCTGCCCCTCTTCCTGCTTTAGGACAGTAGAACAATGGTCGGTAGAGCTCATATCGGGGGTTGTGTGATACAGTAGCTCCCCCTGCCCCTCTTCCTGCTTTAGGACAGTAGAACAATGGTCGGTAGAGCTCATATCGAGGGTTGTGTGATACAGTAGCTCCCCCTGCCCTTCTTCCTCCTTGAGGACAATAGAACAATGTTCCGTAGAGCTCATATCGGGGGTTGTGTGATACAGTAGCTCCCCCTGCCCCTCTTCCTCCATGAGGATAATAGAACAATGGTCCTTGGAGCTCATATCGGGGGTTGTGTGATACAGTATCCCGATACAGCCCACCTATCACCTTCCAACAAATGGGGGTAGGGAGATTGGCAGGGGAGTATGTACAAGGGTGATGATGATGATGATGATACAGTTTTTCATCCTTCTTGGGGATTGAATGTTAAATTACAAGACGGATGTGGTGCAAGCCGAGGGAAGGATCAGGACGCTGTAGTTCTTAATAAAATGATAAAGCATGAATGGTCTTGGGGACAAGTTATTCTATCGCTGCATTGACTTGCGACTATTTGTTCTGTGTAAGCCGCGTCCTACCGACCGTCCGGCATATCTGCATACATGATGGAGCAAGGGATGGAGTAGGTGTCAGTCAGAGGAACTGTTCCAGCATTCTAGGAAAATACCACCCTCACTAAACCTAACCAAAATTCGCAATCTGGCTTTCCAGTCATTACCAATACAGTCTATAGCGATAGCAACGCCTGATACCACGTGAGCACTGATGCGGGTACTTGCAATGTTAATTATTGTTTGCTGTAGGGCTGGGTGTTTAATGCGGCTGTCCATGGTTAAGTTAAATTTTTAAGTCCTACACAAAAATAATAATTATTCTTCCAAGTAGATCTAGAGACTAATAACACTTTGAATTTTTTTTTAATAACAAATAATTCAACATCTTAGCTCGAAAATAAAAATGGGAAACATTGTATCTGTGTTTCCCACTTCCTAACTTCTAGGTGTACTTTAAGGAATCACAACTTTTCTTTTAACAAACCCCATGAAAAATAAAATTATTTTTCTTAAAAATATAGTTGGTGATAAAAAAATAAATTGATAATTATCGTTGGATATGTTTTATTTATAAATCCTCGTCAGCTCGTACGACGCAAAGTGTCCTATGATAGTTGCGAAAGGTAGCGTTTTCAATGGTTTATTTTTGTGATGTAGTTAAGGAGTTTACGATGTTATTGTGGGAAACCTTGTCTTGCGCACTTCTATAGATTGCGAATACTCGGTAATAGCATCTCCCAGTCGAGCAATTACATTTCTTAAACTGCCGCAGTTTCTTTGGATGTTTCTATATTTATTTGTTGTTGATAGCATCACCCATAAAGCGCATTGCTCATATTATTCCAGTTGGATATTTATGGCATGATGTCGTGCCGACATTCTTGGTAAAACTCTTTGAAAAAAAAAATTCCTCGACGATTAATACAGCCTCATAAGTACCTCGTCAATACCCCTATTGAGGTTCTTTTATTTGATTGAACTTGTCAGTATAAAGGAAGGGATGGGACACTCAACTAACTACACACTCGCGGCATTAAAGGCACCTCCTGATAGAAGGTAAATTACCCTCACACGGCTGTATTTCATCTAGATATTCCAAACCCATAAAATAATCCTAAGCTATTAATTTTTAAATATCATGTTAAAAAAGTTACTCTTTTGTTTGAGGAAGGCTAGATCTGTGTTTCTAACATAATACTTAGCATTGCGTCTTACTACCCATTCGGGTTATACGCTCAAGTACTAATTACGCTAATGGATTAGGAATTGGGAAGGTTGAATATATAGGAAGTGAACCCACATTTCTCTGGAGGGAGTGTGGAAATTTTTTAGAAAAAACCATCCCCAGTTCATCTGAGTGAGATTTGAACCTCGATCTACCCGTCATCGGCAGTTTAGCTCAACACGAAACTAGCACGTTAGCTAACTACGCCACCGAGGCGGGTTACAGCTTAGACATTTCTAACAATTTATTTTGATATCAGAACTGAGGCATTTCACGTTAAACGTCGTTTTTGTCCTTTTTTTTTTGTTACCGCGTCTCACTAACCGTATGGTTATAGGCCTACGCTATGTGCTAGGAATGAAAAAAGGCTACATTTAGATGAAGTGTACTTGCATTGTTAATTATGGAGATTGGGAAAACCATTTAGTAAATGCCACCCTCAGGACATGCAACTTATATTCGGGCCCTAATCTCCCCGTCTTTGGCAGTCCAGTCTATTGTGAGAATAGACCATTTTACAATCGAAAATATTTGACACCGTAATAATTGATAAGGGTAGTTTATAGTAAATGCACCCGAATTTGTGCATCGAGGGGATTGAGAAAACAACAGTTATAAATTACATGTCGAAGGACCCTCAGTGTACGCAAACGGGACTCGAACCTTGACCTCCCACGTAATCGACACTCCAGTGTATCGCGAACCTGACGCTTTAAACGATGTGACCACCATGGAGAGTAGTCTCTGGTTGCGTTGAAAACATTCCGTGGTAAATATCTAGACGCTGGGTCAAGACGTGTGCTAATATAATCCTTGTGTTTAGAAAGTTCGCGTTGACCTCCCAACTGAAGAAGACCACCTGCTAACCTGCTCCTGTTGCTCGGAGATAAAGAACTCTCCCTGCAGTAACTCACGAGTAGTTACAAACAATCGGTAACTCCACGTCTCGTATGCAGGTTCTATAAACTACACGATATATCGTCACATTCCGACCTAAAAAACAACAAAAGACAGTTTAATCCGCGGCAGAGCTATGACTGTAAAACAGTAGATATATAAACCGTGTAAAAATATACCATCCCTTTACAAACCTGTAACATAAAAAAACAAGATTTTTAAGTTATTGTAAAAATGGTAACTAAGAATAAAAGAAAGTTAATTTTTTTTTTAATAATCTTTGGTTTGTTTGGTAATCTTCATCACCCTCCCTCTATTAATAAGTGCAAGTTAATCTGCAGAACAAAAATTGGCGCTAACATCTCCTGCTGGAATAATAATAGACTTTATGAGAACATATCCCCCCTCCCCCTTCTACCGTCTTCCCTCCCTTCTCGAGACCTCGAGCGGTGATTGATGAGGCTGTCCGAGAACGTTAAGTTAGACAAAACAACACGAGTCTCGGAGTACGCACAGAGTATCACACGGTCATCGTTTTCATCAGACCGGAATCCGGAGGAGGGCGGATCGGATCAGTCGATGAGTTAAATAACTGATGGCCGGGACCGATGGTAACACAGTCTAACGCGTCAGGCTCGCATGAGATTATATTTCCACCTGTGACCCGCTGGGAGGGCCGAAATTTGAATCTTGATCGTGACCACTCGGAAAG
>CABFWB010002018.1:63833-76694 GCA_902151455.1 Timema bartmani
GGGTGCTGCCCACCCCTCACCCCTCCCTCACCCCTCTCTCACCCCTGCTGCATCGTCACTGCAGCTGTTGTTCCTCTCGGCTGGTAGCTCAGTGGTCAGGGATCCACACTTACACAGAGAAACTCGTCACTCTCATGGGGACTGGATCACCGGTGTGACGAGATTAGGGTTCGAATCCCGGCCAGATATACAGAGGGTTGGGCTTATTCCTAAATGGTTTTACACTCTCCCTCCACGCAAATACAATCAACTTTCTTTTGAACAACTTGTGAATGTGAGGAATGCCAGGCCTCCACCGTGGTTCGGATTCCACGTTAAACTGTAGGTCCTCCATTTCATCTCACAATCACCCTACCATTACACATTAGCGTAAGTGCGTATAACCCGAACGGGTAGTAAGACGCGGTGCTAATAATAATAATAATAATAATAATAATAATAATAAACTTTCTTTTGAAATACCAGCTTCCACATCTCTACTTTCATTAGTGTAAGTATGTGGATAAAAATAAACACAGCACAGGGTAGGACGTGTTGCAAAAAATTAAATTACAAAAATAAACTGATAGACTCTTTTAAAAGCTCGTGTGACATATTTCGGTGAAGAGAACGTTAGGTTAAAACAGGTGCTGTTTGTTTTGTTGCTTACTATAGTAACAATAGCTAGTGCCTGGATCCCGCAAATGAGTAGATATGCCGGTGTCAGGCAACGAACCGAGACCATTTCTAAGCGCCCCAATGCTTATTTCCTCGAATCTCCGATTTTAGACCAAACGACATGTCATGTGGTGAGAATTAATAATACATCGCGCAGGACTGGTTGATTTAGGATTATTAAATTCTCGGCATCAGATAGTGTTTTCCAAACTCTCTCCAATCTCATACCCTTTCCGGGGCCATGTCATGACCAACTTACCTATTGCAGGTCCTCATGAGAAAAACTCAAACAAATAGCTGATATCATCTTGTAAAGTATAAATGGTCGTTCCAAAATTTAAAAAAGCTTTGTTAAAATAAAGCTACACCCACTTCGGTGGCCGCGTGGTCTGCCAATGACGGGGAGATCGAGGTTCGAATCTCGGTCGGGTGTACTGAGGGTAGTTTTCCAAAATGGTTGTCACTCTCCTTCCAAGCAAATGCGGGTAAACTTCATACAAATATAATATCCCTAATCCCTTAAAACCATTAGCGTAATTAGTACATAAAGCGTATAACCTTAACAGGTAGTAAGACGTGGTGTTAAAAAAAAAGCCACTACAGAAGGAAATAAAAGTTTATAAGCGTTCAAATCTGCGTTTGTTTATCAGACTTAATAATATCAAAATAATCTGATTAAACTCAGCATGTTGCGTATCACAGGCTGGGGAACGCTGTTCTTAGTCATACGTTGTGTGGTTGGCTGCAGCCGACTAATTTCTTGGTTTTTGACGTCAGGAATCACACAAAAACGACTTTTTATTTAATGATCGTAAAGACTGATTTACACGTAAAGGATTGTACGCTGGGTCATTTTGGATAGTTTCAAAAGTTATTCCCAAGGTCACGGTACCAGCAGATCACCAGCACAATTATTCTGAATGTGTGAATTGAGATGCGGTACCAGCAGATCATCAGCACAATTATTCTGAATGTGTGAATTGAGATGCGGTACTAGCAGATCACCAGCACAATTATTCTGAATGTGTGAATTGAGATGCGGTACCCAGTATTTTCTACCCGAGAGTTTTGTCCATGTCTACAACAACTTATGACCCAACCAGACTGTTGTAGAATTACTGTCCTCCATGTGTGAATAATAGCACCAAGAACCCAACGCTCGTTGCAAAGTCCTGGGTTCGACAATTAGCTTTAAGGGCACCACCTATTTGAAGGGAAATATCCTCATACTGCTGGATTTCTTATGGTAATATCAGTTCCTAAGCTTCCAAACCACTAAAAAAAATCTTCAGTTATTTTTACATCTTAGGTTGTGATCCTGTTAAAAGATAAGTTCATTTATATGACTAAGAGTTTATTCTTTGTTTGTAACCATTTATTTTGATCTCAGAACTGTGGCATTTTGTTTGAAACTTCCCTGATAATGAGATTTTCTGACCTTTAAATGGATTTTTATTTATTACAAAATTAAAAATAAGTTTTATAATCCTAAACCTTCATTTTGACTTTAGCTATATTTCAAAATAACATATCACTTCTCAAATGCGCGGGATTTATGGACATCTGCAAAGCATCTCAGAGCTACGGTAGGCAGACGGCCCCTTTAAGACAACTTTACCTACTATGAACATTATCTAGGATATTTTGAAACTGTACATATATTTCCCTCGCCTGGGGTCAATCTAGAGACTCCTACTCCTGAAGTTGGGGCACTCGTACCTTGCCTCACAAGGGTGAACGTCTCAGCCAGTTACATGTACCAGCCCCCTCTGGCCCCCCCCCCATGAGTTTATATTGCGGGGATGAGTTTATATTGCGGGGGAGATACGAAGTAGTTCATCGATCGCCTCTTCCCATCCCCCTCCCTTGTCCCATTTGACGGGAACGTGTGTGTGGGCGTGTAGCCGTGACGTCACGCGTGCAGTGTGAACTGTCGGAACATTGATCCACGCGACTATCACAAGGGGGTCACATTGGCTAACACCATCTTACCACCCGTCCGGGATTTCCCTCAATGATTGGAATGGAATGAGAAAGGGTAGAAGTTTGATAGTGTACCCATGCTTGCATTTAGGGAGACTGGGGAAACCAACCATGGGAAATCCGCTTTATTACACCCATCTGAGATTCGAACCCTCACCTCCCAGTCGTTGGTAGATCAGACAAAACGAGAGTGAAGCTTCTGTCCACGTGCCCATGAGAGGTGCTAGGAAGTCCTAGTTCATTAAAAATGTTAGATTCAAGGCTTGGATAACGAGGTAGCCCGTAACGGTTAGCACGCAGGACAAGGTGTCAGTCTCTTCTGGTCTTGTTTGCTGCTGTTCAATTCCCGGCCAGACTTACCAACGTGTGATTTTACTATATAGTTCCCTGTTCAATACACATACGTGGACATTAACATAAGAAGTACAGAAGTTTGAGGTTATTTCTATTGAAGAAGGCGGCGCCCTAATAGGGCCCCTGTACGATCAGACTGTCATTCCTAATATTGACAATCTGGCTGACAGTATGTATCAGTATTTACAACAAGACCGTACTGGTCAGTCTTTGCCTCATTATTTGTATCAGTCTCAGCTCCTGCATGCGCCGTAAAACCACATGGATGATAAGAAAAAGGCATGGGCAATTGGGCAGTCTATGTTTGCTCCTGAGACTGAAAGAAATACTGACGATCGCGCGCACACGGTCAGTACTACGGTCAGTACTACTGTCAGTTTTTCCCACCATTTGCAAGACTGATGGACTGAGACTGATGTGATCAGAAAATTCGGATCACATCAGTATTTTCATAAGTCCGTCCATCAGTCCATCGGTACTGCCCCTATACGATCAGTCAGACTGTCAGTATTATTTATTACTTTATTAATACTGACAGTCTGACTGATCGTGTAGGGGCCCTGTTAGGGTGGGACAAAAGTGAATCCGAGATTAGGCACGTATTTTTGTAGTTTTAAAAGTAAGTTTTTTTTTGCCAAAGTAAAAAAATATATGGTTTCATTATATATGTTCAGTAATCCGACACCCTAACTCAGTCGATAGCACGTCTGCATACTGAGCTAAGGGTCTCGGGTTCGATTTCCGGCATAGCCGAAAAATGTATCATTGGTGAAATATGGGTTTACCCTTTAACATTGATAAATTAATGTCCGGGGACTGGCTGTTGTCCCTAAACGTATCCACTGAAGCAAGAACATTAATCTAAACGTATCTCCTGAAGCAAGAACATTAATCTAAACGTATCTACTGAAGCAAGAACATTAATCTAAACGTATCTACTGAAGCAAGAACAATAATCTAAACGTATCTACTGAAGCAATATGTTTTAGGTTGTCCAAAAACTTTTTGTTCTAAAAACTGTTCATATACGGGACTCAACTCGCGTCCCTCCTCAAGCGCTTCTAAACACATTTCAAATCACTGTGCCAGTATTCGAACTGCGGCCCCTGGCTTGAGAAAACACCTAGACGTCCTCAGGCTAGAGATCCATGTGCCGATATTCGAACTGCGGCCTCCGGTCCGAGAGAACGTCTGGACTAGAGTTGGTTGGCGTCCTCAGGCTAGAGATCCAATTAGTGCAAGCTCCACCGGACAGTCTGCGCATGCGCACGCTAAATGCTTGCACACACCGTGTCAGACGAGCGTTTGACTGCCTTCTTTTGTCATGGAGAATAGGACGTCCCATCCTTGAGCCGCGAGATCTTTCTAATGGTGGTTTTATACCAGACCGACACACTTGCAACCGAGTTGTGTTTCCGAAAAGAGAAACAAGATCTAGTGTTCAGAAACAAAACCGGAACACTGTTTCCATCAAAAACTAACCGAATGAAAACAAGTTGAAGTTTTACTTTATTTTAAGTTATTTTCCACTACGCGGACAGAATATTCATGTCCTCCGATGATGACTTATTTATCATTCATTGGTTGTGTTTTTTTTTTTCTTAATTCAGAATCTACAGATGAAAGAACGGTGGAACCCAAGGTACTATGTGCGTTCGATTTTTAAAAGATTATGGAACGGAGGAAATGATGGTTGACTTGAGAAAAGACAATAAGTACACATGGAAAAATGCTATCTTCTTTTCATAATTTTGTGCGAATGTCAACAACAAATATTGAGACTTACCCCGAACAAAACACGTACTATCGTATTCAACACCTTGCAGGACGATGTAGATAGAGGAAGGTTTAATATGCACAACTGTTGCTGTAATATTTACACCGGACAGACTGTTTCACAGAAACTAAACAAAACTCTGAAATATTTTGATCTTCTCCGCCTGGTCGAGACTTCCAAATGTTGACTCGAAGTCTCCAAATTGTTTCTCTTTTCGAGGACTAGAGTTGCAGTTTCAACGAACTCAACACAATTTCTGTTTTGTTTCAGTTTTGTAGGTCTGGTGGAAAACCAGTATAACAGGGCGTTCGAGAACAGTGTTATTAACTAATCAATCTAGAGGATAAGGATGAGTAGTCTAGTTTAAATAAACGGAGGTATATTATGTTCGTACATACTTTCTCTCATAGGGAATTGGAAATACATTTAAATATCAGTCATCAGTAAACTACCCTTAATTTTAGGTCTGGAATCAAAAACATGATAGGGCCTTGATTTATGTCCAAATAGCATCCTAGTGTCAAATAAGAACAGACTCCATCTCAAAGTCCCAGAGATGGACAGACAGAACTCTAAATTCGGGGACACATAAAACGTCAAGATATAACATCAACACATACTCTATTATAAAGTACAAAAGTTAACCCACATTCACATGGAGAGATGGTGGGAAAACAGCATTGGTATATCACATGTGGAACATTACTTATTATACACCCAGCCCAGATTCTAACCGGGTCAGCCTATCTAACCACGCGATCTTTAGAACAAACTTTCACTGTTTTTACAGGCACTTAGGGTCACTTCGATATCTCACCTGCTTTGATACTTACATCAAAAACGTTCGGCTAAGAAGCTGAGAGGAAGGAAAAAAAAAAAACCATTGCACCCAATCGGGTATTGAACCTCAGGCAAGGGCCCCCGCAGTAAAGGGAAAAGGGGGGCACTTGCCCTTCCTGGAATTATATTTTCTTTGATAGTAAAATATTTTTTTAACATTTTTTAATCTTCTAGTTTGCCTTATAATTTTTTTTCTTCCAACATTTAAGAAGTATCAGATTTACAATCGTGGTATATGTGTGATCACCACCTCCATTAGACGCATTTCTGTATAAAACATGCCACTACATTTTAAACTATTCTTCTCGTTTGAGAACAGAGAAAATGAAGGATAGTGAGTGCTGCTGTATTTTTAATATTTTTACAGTGTAATTATAATGCCAATGGCCAGCAGAAGTTTTTCCAGGTGCGCGCGCGCGAATATATATTGCCCTCCCCCCCGGAAAAAAGTATGCGGGCCCCCATGACCTCAAGCACCCCCAAATTTGATGTGAGTCTAACGACTTAGGCCATTCAGCCACGCCCAACTGTTTATTCCATTACAACATTAATACCTGACAAACATAACAAATTATTTGTTGTCTCCTGGAGTTACGTAAAAAATCTAAACACAAATAGCTTATTTAATGACTTATTAGTTACTCTCCCTGGGATGGAACCAAAGCTCTTCATAAAAAGTTATTTTCCCTTTTCACTAAACCAGAATAGGGAGAGAAACAAAAGATTGCTCGTTGTATTCAAATTATGTTATGTGTCATAAATACCATCAACAAGTTGGTGTTTTTAAGGCACAATTTGTTATGTTGATTATTTAATTTATTAGCGCCTTCACTAGAAAAATAGCGCATACACTCGTTGAGTTCCTTCTTCCATGTGAATACTCCATCAATGTCAGCGAAACAATTCAGCGCAAAGCTTAAGGGGGTCCTTTCCTTGCAATAATCTCCATTTGGTATTTAGTCAGATTTATCTGGAATATATTTTTACTGGTATTACATTTTCAAAGTAACGCTGTTGGTAGCTGGATCGATGGTCATATGGTATAAGGCATCGCTCTCACAATATACTGGATTGGCAGGATTGCTGATGACAAGAAGGTCGTGGTTCAAATACTGATCGTGTGTACTGAGGGTGTTTTTTCCGTAAATGGTTTTCTACTATCCCCCCGTTCAAATGCAAATACACTTCCTCTAAATTCAACCTTCCTCATACCTACCCTTTAAATGAAGCTTTTAATAGACTTTGGGATAAGCGATATTAATTGAGATAATCAATCCTTCTATCTAAGGTGGCCGTCTACCGGTGAACCAGGACGTGTTTCAGACTTCCACAAATACCGCGTTATTTTAAAATCGTTTTGTTATTTCAAAATATGACTCAAACCAAAATTGAGGTAAAATATACCAACATGTCCATAAAATATTAAAAACCTTACATTTAAGGTTTTATAATTTTTGAAAATAATTATGAAAAAAGAAACTTGACTTTTTTTCAAGGACGTTTCACACTAAATGTTGCAGTTGTAGATCGAAGTAAATGTTTAAAAGCATTATTCCAGCCAAATAAATATATCAGGGTCACAACATATTTCAAGAGACTTGAGGATTATTTGAATGGTTTGGAAGCTTCACAAGTGATACTACCATGAGAAATACAGCAGTGTGAGGTTATTTCCCCTCAATTAGTCGGTGCCCTTAAGGCGACTCATTTTAGAACTGACCATCTCCTCGTGGCAAGTGATAACATGCCAAAATCTATGTTGGACCATACGTCATGAACTGTTTGAGACAATGTTACATGACGTGTCAGTTAAGATCGTCGCTATTATACATTTGTACCACACTAAATATTTAGTCGTAAAATAAATAAGCTGGCAATCAAAAGGTATTTTGACGTGAATACGTCTTTAAATTTGCTACCATATGGGGGCAATCCAAAAAACCTAATGATAACAAAATCGGGTGATACAGTTTGGTGTTGTAGTTTCGAATCTTTCCTCTACATCCAAAATTAAATTATACCACTGGATAGCTAAAGGATCAAAGAATTCATTACGATAAGCGAGAACAGTGACGCATCGCGCGCGGTGGAGGGGGAAGCGCCGCCATTTTGAGGTTATTTTGCTGCGTATCGAGATTTGCAATTAGTATAACTTTTGACTCGGAGAAGCTACGATGTTCGTTTAAGTTTTAATCGTCAGCTGTCGTCAAAATCTATCGATTGTATATAAAACATTAGTTTAAAGTAGTGACAGTGAATATAATAAGGTGTTAGAATAAAAAAATATTATCAAAAATACAGTTTGGCGTTGTAGTTTCGAATCTATCCTCTACATCCAAAATTATACCACTGGATAGCTAGAGGATCAAAGAATTCATTACGATAAGCGAGAACAGTGACGCATCGCGCGCGGTGGAGGGGAAAATATAACCCGTTACATAAACGTATTCACGTACAACACACGGCCGTGTCCATGACACAGCCACACCCCATTTATTTTTTAGATTTTGTTCACTCCTGCCCCCCACCCACCCTTAACGGATGACGTTAGTTGTCGATGTAGTTAGGGAATATACTGGACACCGCCTATTTTTAATAATGACCGCAAGAAATCTGGATCCAATTTTTTGCAAACACGAGGTGATTATAGAGACTGCGTGATGGAGATTCATCTACTAGCGTGGCGGGATGCGTTTCTTGCTCATTAGGGGCAGCCTAGGTAAAACACGAGGTAGGCAGGCGAGTCTCTTAGATTATCTCTCCCTCTGCCTTTGTCTTAAACTCCTTCCATTGGATTTGATTCATTTTTAACTTAATAGGTTAACGAATGCTTTCTAAACACAGGATCCTAGCACGTGACTCCGGTTGGACATAGGAATAGCCAAGCCACATGGTCTCAAGCTGTCATAATTGGCAGACCGTGTCAATGTTGACTGTTGTACTTTTTTTAAATACATATTTTAAAAGTATTTCATATGGTGATTCAGCTTTACACAAGGTAGCAACATTTATCAATACAAAATATATGCGTTTATATCTTGTAGGGTTGGTTGTTTGTTCAATATTCTGGCTCAAAGTCAAGCCAAGAGTTAATCCGTCACAGCTGTATCAGTTGAGCTATTCAGGTTACCCTCAATGTACAGTACAAGTGACACTTCTAACCTTGTTATATCAGTAGTTATAGTAATGACTGGAAGAACACAGAGAGACATTTAGCAGTGAAACCCGCAGGTATTCAAAACGTGCATAAGTTCATACAGAAACTAGATGAATTAGTTTATAATCAACTATTATTAATGGAGACAAAATAAACACCTGCTTATATGTGTGTGAATTAATGTTGATCGAATAAATAATACATTTAATGCTAAAAAGTGATGTATTTGCCAAGAAAGCCAGTTAGATCCAAGTTTCCATCAAGTTATGTGTAAACTGAGATGAGATATTTTCCACCTTGAATAGGTACTGGTTTTGCAACTTTTCTATTTCCACTAACATTTCACATTGTATACTCCTCTGCACATAAATTGATAGGTGGGGGGAAAACATCTTAGTATTCTAGTGTAAAAATAATAATAATAATAATAATAATAGTATACACAGGGTTTGTGTCCAGGTATATTCCTAATCAAAATGCATTGCGGCTCAGGTTATGTTGGGAAACTCTTGTCAACATGACAGCTATTAAAGACAGTAGTTTGATAACTAAACATGTTATAAGATCTTAGTTTATGTGTTATGGGCTTTGTCTGCTTGTAGTTGCTACCATAGTTTAAGTAACTGTACTTTATACCCGCTATGGTGGCCATATGGTCAAACGCGCTACTCTCGTGTTATACTAGATTGCCGAAGACGGGGAAATCTGGGTTCAATCCCGCTCAGGTGCACTGAGGGGGTATTTCCTAAACGGCTCTCCACCCTCCACGCAAATGTGGGTGCACTTCCTCTAAATTAAACCTTCCTCATCCATAATACGTTAGTGTAATTAATATAAAAGGGTACAAACCGAACAGATATTAAGACACGGTTTTTAAAAAAACAGTACTCTATAATACTATCAACAAAAACTAGACTTTAGGTTTGATTCAATTATTTTTTATGTTAAATTATGTAGATAATAATAAATGTGTCCTTAAATTTTATAAACTCAACCTTCCCAATTCATAACTCATTAGCGTAATTAGTGCTTAAGCGTATAACCCGAACGGATAGTAAGACGCGGTGCTAAAATTATTAATAAAATTTTAACAAAACAATTGTTTCAAATTAATTACAAACCTAATAATAATAATGTATCTTTACTGTTAGATATTGTAAGAGTGATAAAATAAAATATTATTTATTGATTGGAGCTAACAATTATCAATTTTTAAAATGTAATTCTAATACATTCTTCCTCAAATACAAAATGCCTGAAACATTTTTAGAAAATAATTTCACTAGGAATAAAGCGAAACGCAAATAAAATAACAAAAAGCAACATCCATAAATATAAAATTATGATAGCACTAGTTTTTTTTAATACCAAACAAGAAAGGCTAAATAAAGTAATTAAACATTACTGATATATATAAGTTTTATGACGTGTGTGTGTTTACCTAAATATGTTAAAACTCAATTATATTTAGTTAATTTATAATAATTTCAAAGTTTTCAAATTGAGGTTTTATTCATCATTAGTTACTTTACATGGTGAAGTTTTTCCCTCAAACTAATTCAGATACAAAATATCTCTTCCTTTACCAACATCCACAAGTTATTGATAATTTACCACTTGAATACGCAAAGTTGTAGTGAAACTATTTTGAAGAGTGTTTACACAGTTAATAATATATTTGACAAGATTTGGGACGTTTGTCAAAAAGATGGAAAGTTATTTTAAACGTAGTCGTTCTCGCTTGTGAAGTGCACTTCAAAGAACTACATGAAGTGTTTGAAATGTAATATTCTTGATGATATTCTGCTCCTTGGTAGCACCCACTCAAGTGTTTATGAGAGTACCCAGCTGATGTTCGTTTGTTTTCCGTTTGTTGTTTCAGGTGGTGCGTGGCCGCCCCTTCACAGCACAACCCACAACGTCGGGTGTCAAACCCGTGTCTTCCCGGCCGCACAGTCATGACACCGTGAACAAAGCGATGACATTGGCTGACGACGGCGGTGGTAAGCTTGGGAAGGCGTCGGGGGTGGAGGAGGTGGAGACGGCGAGGGACGGCGAGGCGCCGGGACGACGGGCCCATGACGATGGCCGAGACCCAAGTTGAACCCGCGGCGACGTCAACCACTTCGGCGGCGTCGACGAACCCGCAGGTCGAGCCCGTAGACCTCCACAAACACGCACCACGACAGCATGCGGACAACAACAACCACCCCCTGGTGACCAACAACAACCATCATCATCACAGAAACAATAGACTGCGCAAGAGGAAGCGTCTGAGTCAAGTCGTCGACAAACTGGCGACGCAGGTGTCATCTTCGGGCACCCAATCCCCCACCCCTTTCAACAACAACATCCACCACAACAACAATAACCACTTCGCCAAGGACTTAGTAGGGGCGAAGCGAGGTGTGGAGCACCCTGAGGGGCGCAATGGGGCGGTGTCTTTGTCGGGCGCGGTGACAGTCGCGGGAGTAGGGACGCGGTCAATGTTAGCTGAGACGTCGACGCAGGAAGAGGAGGCTCGAGAGATGGCACCACGACTCGGTGAGGTGTTCCGTTTCGACAGCATGGACCGGGAGCGCTATCAGCAACAGCAGTGCGGGGCTATCTCGGAGGAAGGAGAAGAGGTCGAGGACGTCTTCAGCCCAGCATCCTCATCCAACAAGTCCCCGCACAGTTCCACGACGGACTCCCCCAAGATCAGTGTCAGCCCATTGAGGCTGAAAGACAGTAGTATAGAGGAGGAACTGGATGGCGGGAACACCTGCATCTCTCCTCCCCTTCCGCCCTTGAGGATAAAGGAGGAATTTCAACATTTCAGCCCTCAGCCGCGGTATCCAGGATGTTCCTGTGCCCATTGCACCTCGGGATACCCTCTTCACCCCCACCCTCATGATAGGTACTTCCCCGCCTCCCCCCTGTCCCCTATGACGCCTATATCCCCGTCTCCGGTCCCAGTCAACAGCTTCGAGCACTACCTTAACACCAAGTACCTGCCCGACATCTTCAGACGACGCAGCCACTCGGACTCCGACCTTCCCTTGTGGCTCGAAAACGCACGGACCGAGCGAGGGGTGACTCCAGGAGAGAGGGCGACAGTGCTTCGGCATCATGGACGCCCACACCCCCTCACGCTACCTCCTCCGAGCAAAGGAAGTTCCTTGGAGTCTGACACTTCCACCCCTCAGGACTCCCCCTTGGACCTGTCTATGAAGGGCAGCAGGGAACGAGTGGGCAGTAGCACCAGTTCCGACTCTGCCCCCGCACTCGCGTTGGACCCACCGCACCAGATACCCCTTCAGTTACTACCCCCGGGGTTCCTTCCCCCTCGGGGGGCTGTTTCCGTCCCGGTCGTCAAGGGAGACGTCGCCTCACCGACGACGAAGGAGTCCGTCGCCGTCAGGTACAACCTGGAGGTGTCTCCCGTCGTGGAGGAGATGCCGCCAGGCTCTGACGTCGCGTACGTGTGTCCGGTGTGCGGACAGATGTTCAGCCTGCACGACCGCCTCGCCAAGCACATGGCGTCGCGACACAAGAGCCGTCAGCCAGCGGGCGCCGACGCTTCAGCCAAGGCGTATCTATGCGAGGTGTGTAAGCGATCGTTCGCTCGCAGCGACATGCTGACGCGTCACATGCGCCTGCACACGGGGGTCAAGCCGTACACGTGCAGGGTGTGTGGACAAGTGTTCTCACGGTCTGACCATCTCTCCACCCACCAGAGGACGCACACGGGAGAAAAACCGTACAAGTGCCCTCAGTGTCCTTACGCCGCGTGTCGGAGGGATATGATCACGAGACACATGAGGACTCACGCGAGGTACGAGCCCCCTCCTCCCTCTCAGGAGGCGGGGGGCCTAGAACTGTCAGCCCCCCTTTCACCCTCCCAAGCACTCGGCTCCCTGTCTGTTCACTCCCCCATGGACACTTCGAGCAAAGAGAATGACTGAGAAAGGAGGAGTTTGGTTCGTTGTTCTTGTGCGAGGCCACTGTGGTGAACCTAGCAAACGAAACGGCAAGACCCTACTGTCTGTTTTGAATGCAATCAGTGGAAACTTGAGGGTGCTGCGTAAATTCCCCCCCCCCCCCCCCCCCC
>CABFWB010002018.1:76703-99211 GCA_902151455.1 Timema bartmani
GGGAACCTTAGGGTTCTGCGTTAATTTCCCCCCCCCCCTCCTTCCGATACCCCACATCCCTCTTTATTATATCGTGATAAATTTACCCACATTTCTCTAAATATATTTTAAAATAAATTTAAGGTTTTCATATTAAAATAAATGCTCAAATAATTTTCCAAGAAAATCTTTTTCTATGATATAAAAACAAATAAAAAATTTGTTAAAAATCTTGTAAAATTGTAAATACTACATTTTCCTCTTCTTGTCTAAAGTAGAGAGAATGTAACCAGGCGTCCCTGGTTCTGTTCTTGTCTAAAGTAGAGGGAATGTAACCAGGTGTCCCTGGTTCTGTTCTTGTCTAAAGTAGAGGGAATGTAACCAGGTGTCCCTGGTTCTGTTCTTATCGCAAGTAGAGGGAATGTAGCCAAGTGTCTCTGGTTTTGTTCTCTGCCAATGTTGTCTCACCAAACAAAGAATGTAATCCCTGGGAGAGGGTTTGTGAATAAATCATCCTGGTGTATTTATTATTTGGAAAGTGTAGTTAATTGTTTATGTAGATATATGATGGTTGTGAATGGTTAATATCGTTATAACTCCTTCGAAATCTCTTATGAAATACAATCTCAATTTTTTGTATGTATAAAATATTGTTGATATTGCTGTTGTATTTTTCTAAAGCATGAAATGAACAGATAAAATGTATTTTAACTCTTTTTTTTTGATATTGTTACGTAGTCTGTTAATCCAACGATCCCGATGAATACTGTTGAAACTATTTGTTCCATTAACCGGTTTGCACGTGGCCTAAAATGGTAATCTCGTATTGTTATGGTTTGATGCTGACGAGGAGTTTGGGTGTACTAATATGGCGTTTTCCACTCTCCTTCCACGCAAAAGCCTTAATATTTCCTCTAAATTATACCTATCCCCCTACTGTAAATCATGTTTACCCTGACTTGGAAGGTCTTTTTTCATATCAGAAAACCGAAACTATTAGACGATTAGTAAATTGAAAATTAAAACTTTAATTAAAAAGTGAAAATTCACTATCTAAATACTTCTCTTCTCACAATCTGCACACTTCCCTTTATCACTTTTTGAGGATAATGTCACGCTTGTGAGCTCCACTGGACGCAGAGGGTCAGAGGGTTACTCCTACCAAAATAATACTGTAGCACAAATTAATATTTTTAAAAAAGAACAGTTAAAAATTACAATATATACCTATGAAATTAGATCAGCACTAGAGTGATCGATTTTGATCCAGAAACCCGGGTTTCCAATTTAGGACAAGTAGCCTGGAGATTTTTTCCTTCCATTAATGATTTGTACTTTCATCTTTATATGCGATTTCTGGTACATTTCCTAAAAATATTTTACCTCCAGCATTTACTCTTCTGGCGTATAAATTGTCTAACTCTGTTGATTCAAAATGGTAAATAAGCTCCTGCTATTATATCTGTATCCACCCCTTAAGTTCACAAATGCAATCCTCAAAACACTTATTAGCTGTAAAAAGATGTCTGCAGGTTCAAACAAACCAGTTTTAATTACTTTCTAATGGTTTTTCTCATTATTTTAACACTCATTCACGACTCGAAAAATTAAAATTAAAATGCCTTAAAACTGATTGATCTCACAGTTTCCCGGTAGTGCAATAGGCCTCCAATCGGATATTATAGGGATGTGTATAGTTATTACAAGTATGTGGAGCTGTCTAAAATATTAATGACAGAATTAAATTTAGTAACCTTTTTAATATTTCCATTAGTACGTCTAAACATCCTGTGTAAGGAAAAAAAAATTATCTGCCATCAAATGTAAAATTTAGTTAAAAACTTAGGTGGTTTTCCACTCTCACTCCAGGCAAACGCGAGTACACTTCCTCTAAATTCACCCTTTCTCGTCCCTAACAGCTAGCATAGCTAGTTCCCATACGTGTGATCCAGATGAGCAGTGACAGTAATAAAACTACCTCAGCTCATCCAGATGTCCTCCGAAACTCAGGCTCCTTATCACCGCCAAATCAAACAAAACGAGTCTTACGCCTTTGTCTACCTGGTCATTTGTGAGAGTAGTACGTACATTGCTATTTATTGGAATCGTTGAGTGTAATTTTGTCTAAAAAAAACACATTTAACAATGTTTTTATGGTGTGGGGCTATAAATATTTGGTTGTTGTTAAAGTAAAATAAACAGCCGCAGGTTCGGTTTGGCTATTTTTCACACACATTTTTAGACAAACTATAATTCTGAGTATTTTTGAAATCTTGGCTGTTATCCTAAACTATTCACATTAATTTGTATAAATGAGTGTAATTAAAGTTAAATTTTCTCCCGTGAATTAACTATTTTTATCACAACAAAGTTTTTTTTAATCGTTTGATATTGTAAAATTCACAGTCTCGAATACAAATATTTCCAAGTTTATTCAACTTTTCATATATATTATACCCCCGAAATATAACTTCAATTTACAAAACCCACTATTTTAGTATTACTAATATTTGTTATCTCTAACTATACAGTATTTTGTGATGTGTTTCTCATATTAAAAATATCAAGCTCACATGTTCTTTACATATTTAAGTGCTTGTTACTGCTTAAAAATAATCATTTTTATATAATTATTTTTGTGAAGATATAGTAAATTATTCTAAATGAACATAATTATATTAAATTTAAAATATAACAAACCCATATTTGTCTCCTCTAAGATAATGTTGAATATTTCTGTATGCTTTGGCATCAGCTCTTAAAAAAAATTAAAAAATATTGCTCTAAAACCACTGTACATATTTTAGAAACGCTGTTCATTGAAAAAAATCTATCCAAAACTTTCATATACTTTTTCACAATTCTGAAAAAAGGTCATTTAATTTCGTGAAATACGTCACATTTTTTAAAACTGAAGAAATCCAATATTTTGTTGTATCTCTAGATGTCCATATGTTACAAGTGGGATGTAAGAACATCATTTTATTGTTCACGTTGTGTAAGCCTTTCATTTTGACCTGTTGGGGTAGAATGGGGAGGGCGGGGGCAGCTGAAACACAACATGGGTTGAACTCATTATTTGTACAATCTTACAGTAAAAAATATTGTTTGTAATAGATAAAATATTGTTTCTTTAGCTACTTTTAGTTTAATTTTCCACAAATATTACTCTTGAAAAAAAAAAAAATCGCGGGATTTGACATATACTTTTTACCTTAATTTAAAAAGTTTTTATGTTCAAACGCACATGGCAGATATTCAATAACTGTGGATAATACTATGTGTAGAGCATTAACATAAACGTAACTACTGAAACAATGTTTTTTTTTGTTTAAGAAATATTTTACTATAAAAAACGTAAAAATACTGGCCTTCAATCGCATTCTATCCCCCCTCCCCTCAACCTTATGTATTTATTGTATTTTTGTACTGTTACCATCTAAAAGAGGCTTGTTGTGTAATTATAATTAACTATTATTCTTTTGTTAGGCGAAAGAAGGAAAAATAATGGAGAGTTTAGTAAGCACGTTACAAAGTTGGAGTGAAACAGGAAATATGTTCTATGACTCGATCACATTAATTAGTCAAACAGATATGGAAACTTTTTGCTAAAACTAAAGTATAATTCATATATTTGATTTTGAAAAATTCGGGTTTTTAAACTCTTATACGTTTGATGACAGAAATATTTACTTTGGTTGAGAATACAAATTTTAGTTAAAATATGGCGCTCATTTACTAATTACAAGTAATTAAACCCTATGAGAAAGGGAGTTTCTAGAGCATCCAGAGATTGGAACTAAAATTATATTTTAATTAAAATTTACTTTTTCAAATAATTAAGTCAAATATAAATAATATAATCTGTGGTCAGTTGCAGTCCCAAATATAAGACAGTCTTACAACTGATAATTCTGGAATAAAATCAGTTTGAGAAATTAAACCAACCTCTACTCCGAACTCCAACCGAATAAAATTTTAAATTTAAAAATAAAATACTGGTTTGAATTCTTATTTTCTGATTGTTGATTGGATGGTAAAAAGCATCTCTCACCTTTTTTTAGTAACAAGAAACACAGAGCTACATCAGCACACGACTTACAAGCTGACTAAAGCTTGCACTCTAGCATGTAGCACTAAGAAACTAACCCAAACCCCGAATTGATGGTCACGCGGATCAGATCAGGCTCATCGCGTTTGAGTTTCAGGTGACTGAGAGGTTAGGGGATTCGAATCCTAGATGGGTGTACTGAGTGTGGTTTTTTATAAATGGTTTCCTACTCTTCTTCTATGCGAATTTGGATACATTTCATCTCAATTCATCCTTCTTTATCCTTATCATATTAACTTTATTAGAATGCATCTGGCAAGCCTCAGGCCTGGTAATAGCTCAGTGAGACGAATTACAAATTCGGGTGGTGAGAAATTATTTGTGTCCACCCCATTTATTACCCTTGTCAGGATCAAACCAGATACTTCTAGACTTGGAGTCAGCTCCCATAACATCAGACAACAAACCTTAAAGGGCGAACGTTGTTGATTTTTAATCCGAGTCGCGAAAGTATCGCCTTCTCTTGATTCCCTCTCGATACATTAGTGGTACGGGGAACATGAAACTGGAGTGCGATCTCGGCTTTTACTATTATTATTGTTATTACCATCGTTGTTGCGTGACGTCAAGCGTGGGTGGGTGGACGCAACATACTGTTGACCGTGTTGTCGACATCCCAGGGGAAGGGAGGGACCTTGATATCGATCGAGCAAGCGAGGTCACGCGACATGTGTGTCAGTTTGGGAGGAAGGGTGGGGGGAACACTGTCTCCACACATGGCTTAGCTATAAAAAATGTGTTATTTAATTCAAATTCTTAGTTTGATCAGAATGCAAAGTAGGCTTACTATTCCCTAATCTATGTTATTGATTTGAATAATTTTGTATTTCAAAAATAATAATATAATTCTCTTATGATATGATACTCTCCGTTTACAGTTAAAGTAGAAGTACTACCTTGATTGATCACGCTATGACGCTACACCATAGTGGAATCAAGCAAGGTGAGTTTACTATCGTCCATGGTAAACAGTGTGTACATATTTCAAAGCAGAATAATTAAATTAATGACTAACATCGGTATTTAGTGCAACCAAACAAATACACACGCGAATGTTGTTTTTTCAAATCTTGATATACCTTCTTTTTAATTTGTCAATTTACCAACGAAATAAGTCATATTTTTCCAAATACTAGAATTAATAATATTGTACGAGTATTTAAAGTGTTTGATGGCAAAACTTTTTTTCCCCAAAAATAATTAAAATATTGCTCCAGTACAAACATAGAGTTTAATTTTTTTCACGTGGTGATATCAACAGTTCGTGAATATCTCTCATGAGCATTGTGGCATTATTAGACAAACTTTTTAAATGAAGATAAAAAGCTGTCATTAAATTTCAAAACACCATCGATATATATTCACGAAATTTTGAGGTCACCATGTGAAGAAAGTTAAACTCTGTGTTGCTACTGGAGAAAAATTTGATTTATTCTGGCCAAAAAAATGTAATGACATAAAAACTGTAAAATTACTCGCGCTCCATTCTGCCGCTTCTTAAAGAGAATAACTTTTAACGAAGTAACTGATAATTGCTTCTAGCACAATATCATTAACACATTTTTTAAATAAGCGTTCAAAATATATTAATTGTTTGCATTATAGCAGTGTAATAATTTTTAATTGTTGGTGTATTACATTGTTATGAGTATCTCCTCCAAGCAGGCGGAGTTTTATTTGTGTGGAGTGATTTACTGCTAAGGGCTATTTCTTGTGCACAGGGCTCCACATGACTCCTCGTCGACAAGGTACCATTATTTTTTTAAATTTAGTTTTAATTGGTTCATGTCTCAACATTGGTTCTGTAGAAACTTAAATGATAGCCAATTTGTAAATCCAGGAAATAATTTTGTTTTATATTTCCATAAACACTTAATACAATTTAAAAAATGATTATATAAAGCCAAAGGAAAATATTTAATATTTCCGATTCTAGCTTATAAATTATATTGATATAAGTATGCCATTTCGTAATCTTGAATGGAGCAATAAATTTAAATATGTGACTTTTACTTCAATTAAATTGATTTGAAGGCTACAGATTATGAAATCATAAAGTTGCAAACAAGTAAACTATTACTTCTATTAAAATTAAAATATAAAACCTACGGTTTTCTCCCTTTTAATTATAAGTTAATGCCATAATTTTCATAACATTTGTGCCAAATACAAGTGGCCAGTGATTTTTTAAATATAATTTTACTAATCAGCCTATTTAAATTTTTCTTTTTTGGAAAGATTAACTATGCCAGTTGTTTACATCAGTTTATTTTACTAATCATAAACTTATCTATAAATGGACTGAAAAGGTCTTGTTTATGTTAATTTTTAAGTCATGCAGATGACAAGATATTCGTCAGTCACGATATCTGGTTTAGAAACAAAACCTTATCTTCTGCCGGTAAAGTGGGAATGTCGTAGGGAAATTACAGAGGTGGCATGTGACTGGTTTCCAAGGTGGATTTAGGTGACGTGGGACTAGTTTCCAAGGTGGATATAGGTGGCGTGGGACTAGTTTCAAAGTGGATTTAGGTGGCGTGGGACTAGTTTCAAAGTGGATTTAGGTGGCGTGGGACTAGTTTCAAAGTGGATTTAGGTGGCGTGTGACTAATTTCCAAAGTGGATTTAGGTGGCGTTGGACTGGTTTCTAAAGTGGATTTAGGTGGCGTGAGACTAGTTTCCAAGGTTGATTTAGGTGGCGTAGGACAAGCCTCCAAGGTTGATTTAGGTAGCGCGGGACTAGTCTCCAAGGTTGATTTAGGTGGCGTGGGACTAGTCTCCAAGGTTGATTTAGGTGGCGTGGGACTAGTCTCAAAGGTTGATTTAGGTGGCGTGGGACTAGTCTCCAAGGTTGATTTAGGTGGCGTGGGACTAGTTTCCAAGGTTGATTTAGGTGGCGTGGGACTAGTTTCCAAGGTTGATTTAGGTGGCGTGGGACTAGTTTCCAAGGTGAATTTAGGTGGCGTGGTACTAGTTTCCAAGGTGAATTTAGATGGCGTGGTACTAGTTTCCAAGGTGAATTTAGGTGGCGTGGGACTAGTTTCCAAGGTTGATTTAGGTGGCGTGAGACTAGTTTCCAAGGCGGATCTAGGTGGCGTGGGACTAGTTTTCAACGTAGATATAGGTGGTGTGGGACTATTTTCTAAGGTTTATCTAGGTGGCGTGGGACTAGTTTCCAAGGTGAATTTAGATGGCGTGGGACTAGTTTCTAAGGTGAATTTAGGTGGCTTGGAACTAGTCTCCAAGGTGGATTTTCAATTCACGTGTTAGGTTAAGACACTTATCTATAAGTCCTTCATCCACCTGATGGTTTACTGACAATGTATAATATCTCTCACTAGTACTTTAGTCTTGCAAGTCTCCATAGATATACCTGCACCAGTGATCAGGTGGTATGAGACGCCAGGTTTGCAAGAGAGTGGTTTAACGGTTATGGAGACGAGCTAAACTAAGCTACCCTCCTCATCCCCATCTCTTAGACTAATTTATTAATAGCCATGGTGTTAAAGGTAATAATGTTGGAAATAAAAGGTTGTATCTACCTTGAAAACATTTTGCAAGCCACCACTGGATAATACACAAAGAATGTTGACTAAAGTGTTATCGTCTAATTAAGTTATTAAGTTGTGCTGAGGGAATGACACATACAAATTGTAAATAGAGAATAGAAGTTTTTCATGGTTGAATCAGTAATCAAGAATTAGGGCATTATTAGCTGCTAGATAATTAGTTGAAAACAAAACATTTTGACTTGCCATCAAAGATGGGTTCACTATTTATTTTTAGATAAACACTGCCTTGCTGCAGTTCAGTGTGATTTTTATATTAATAATAAAATAATGTTTATATGAATATATGTAATTATTAAAAAACTTCATCTAGTTTTTTTAAATATGTATAATTTTAGGTTTAATTTGTGCAGATAGATTTGTACCATTGAATGTGGTCATCTTTATTAGTTTAAATGAATGAATAGGTTTTAATTTGCCTGTTTTATTCGACACGTTTTACTGACACACTTTAATAAAATCATAGACTACATTATTTATTCAAGCTATTCCAATCTCTATTTAAGTGAAAAGTGTATTTTTATGTAAACAATGTTTCGTTACACCTACTCATAAGTCTATTTTTCAAAAACCTGCTGTATCACAATGATGTGAGATTGTATCTTTAATCTACAAGAACATTTGTCTGTAGACATAGCAGTAATAATTATTGAGGATTGGCCATAGCATTTTGTGTTTGAGAACATTCTTCTTTATGTCTTAAATTTAGTGTTTCGATTCACAAATAATTTATAAAATTATATTTTATCAGATTAAAATGTTTCGTTAAAAAATTACATACTTATTATTCATTATCAATATTGTGTTTATCGTAATTATCATATTATATATTTACATTAAAATTAAAAACTAGAAAAACTATATATTTTAACTTTCTATCATTTAAAATAGTAAAACCTTTTTGATTGTTTTATTTAATCTTTACAAAGCTGAATTAAAAGAAAAATTGTGTTAGTAACGATCTGTAATTATTTCAAGTGGATGATAAATTTATGTTCAGAATCTTCAAATCAACTTTCGAAACTGAACTGTTTCTTTCATTCCCTTTTACCAGTTTTGGGTCGATACCTATTTTAAGGATGACCAGACAATATAAAGAAGAACTACGTGTGTGCCAGATTAGGTTAAGTTCCATTCTGTATGTTAAGTTGTTTTCACTATTCTTTCATTCTATATTTTTTATGTACAATATCCATTTTTATCTTGTTTTGTTTTGTATAGTTGAGATACTGCCAATGTAAAAAAAGTTTTAATATAAGTTAATTATATTGTTTTGCGCGAATATGCTCTCATATTTATGATTTGATTTCTTTTTCTTTCTTATATTTATAGCTAAAATGTTATTATTAACGTTTTGTTTCCTTTTTCGCAAACTTTTTGTTTTGTAATTGGAAAGTAAGATGAGTACAAAGTATTACACGAAAAATCGACGATGTTGAATACATTGAAAAATAAATAAATTTAAACGTTAATTTTGATTACAAAAATATTTTGTTTTGTATTTTTATTTCAAGTATACCTTGAGTTTCTATTACCTTTACCCCTTATTTACCCTACACATTTTTGTATTCGTAAAACATTTTATTCTTGGAAAGGTTTATATTTTAAAATAAAGCTACTCAACCAATATTGTGTTGGTTCTTCTATTTAGAACCGGAATCTGTTATGATCATCAAAGTCGTAGTTCAGTCCGTTTAAAAATAAAATGGATTCAGGTAAAACTGTTCTGTCTTAGTAAATACATACTATAAAATGCAAAGGCCTATAGTTCACGTAACTCAATTTTGCCCACCACATTGCCGATTTTTTTTCTGTTCAATAATTTGTGCTCTATTTGTGCTCAAATGTGTCCGAACATGAATATTTGTGCTCCAAAATTAAACTTTTGGAGAACATTTAATGTGGCGGGTCAATTTGAGCTCAAGCTGGCCCTTACATTAAATATTATCTTAAAGGTCTAATTTTAAAGCACATATATTCATGTTCGGGCACATATGAACACAAATAAAGCACAAATGATTGTACGGAAAAAAAATTCAGCAATGTGGCGGGGCAACTAAAGTTTCGTCTGCAATTCCTAGTTTTCTACAGACAAATTTTACAAAAGCTTAACTTAGTTTACTTAGTTACACATGGATTTTATTTTCCTTAAACAAATGGTGAGCTATTTGTTTGTGGTTTGAATTTGACAATTAATTTGAACAAGTGATTTAAAGTTAGTATGTGTTGTTAAAAGTACTCTGAAACCGACAACAGAAGTAATATACTGGTACCCGAACTGGTAAAGTGTTTAACCCAACTGATTCATAAAAAATAAAGATTTGTAAATCTATATAAATTAAATATTATTTAAAATAAGTTACGTTTAAATTTGTATTTTTTTTTTAGAAATGTGATCATTTTTAAAACCCATTGTAATTTTTTTTTAAACTGCCCAGGATTTTCAATTATTACTATTTAAATTTTGTAGTACGTTGAGTGTTTAATAATGATTTCAATAAAATGTATTTTTCATATTGCATATCTAAAACTATACCAAGAGACAAATGTTAGTAAGTAATATGAAATATTTGTCAAATAATATGTAACGCTTCCTTTGGATAGAATAGCAATATCAACCTTCTTAACTAAACATTAAAATAGTTTTAAAATTTAGCTACTCAGTATAATAGTTTTCAAAAAAGATTGTTTGAGTAAGATCCTCAATATATTTAGACTAATTAAACTATCACTACTAGCGATTTACATGGCTACATAATGTTAACGGTGCTAAAGTTATCCAGAAATGGTTACGTCTTAGAAATGGGAACACAATTTAGAAAATGAAAGCTAACATATTTAGAGGTACTATTTTAAAACGTTAATATAAGTCTCCGAAATCTTCTCACTAACACAGACTGCCATATTAATGTGAACTAGACAATTTTGTATCGAGTAGTAATGGAATATTTTTACAGTTAAAAAAATTTTCCCGCAAGTGCATACTTATTAAAAAAATTATAAAATGTAACTAACTCTGAATATAATAGAATTTTCTATATTACATAATCTAGGAATCTAATGTGATGATATTATATATATATTTTCAACTAAATATATCTTTCCAAGCAGTTAGATTCCTTCGCCTGTCACTAATAATTCGTATAATACTATCCAACGCTGTGAGTTGCCAGATTGTTCATGTAGTGAGTAAAATATTCAAAAGCCTCTGTAATTTTAAATTATTTCCGCTATTTAGGAATATATACAAACACATGGAGGAGCTATTTCTGTATTTAAAACTCAAATTAGTAAAATAGCTAACCAAGATAATAAATGCAGCTTATTTATCTAGAGTAAACAACTCCTTTTATTAAATTTTATATTTGCAAGTTAAATTAAAATATAAACTTATAATTAAGCAATTAAAAAGGTATATAGCTAAGTTAAATGATCAAAATTACAAATATAAAAATCTTCAATATTTGTTTACGCTCTTCTTGTGTGAAAGACTATTCTCTTTACACTCTACATATTCTACAAATATCATATTGTCACTGTATCTCAATAGGAGATAAGTTTTCCATTATAATAGTGTTAGTTTTACATTTTGAAAGTATTTAGAAGTCAAGTACTACACACATTTAATGTGTCAGCTATTGGAATGTATTGCTTGCTAGCAGATCTCAAAAATGTAAGTTCAAGACATGTTTATACTTGAAAATATTTTGAAGGTAAACTGTGCTAGTGATATGAAGAAGCTAGAATAATTATATTGGAAATGAGAGATTAGAACTACGCACATGACATTTTGAAAGTTTCACTCTTACTTTTATAACAAACAAAACATCAAAGGAATTGTTAAAAAAAGAGTTTGTTGACTTGTGGTTACTTAACGAACGGACATTTTTTTTAAATTGGTTACAAAAAGTAGTGTGCACAAGTTGATTTTTATTAATTTTTTTGTAAAAGAATCAAATAGTTGAAACTTTCTTAAATAAGTTTTCCTTAAAATAGATTCTGGTTACTTCAGTAAATTATTAAAATATATGTGTGTATATGTACCTGTCAAAAAGATATACTGTGATGTTCAAATTTTAAATAAAAATTAAAACCTTGTTGCTAAATTAGGCCAATTTTATATGTTGATAGAACTAAGCTTGTTTATTAAACTTAATACTCCCTTTAAATTGTGCAATTTTTTTTAATTGTTAAACTAAGCGTTAGTATTAACAAAATAAACTATGGTATATGGAATAAACATGAAAATTCAAACACTCAATTACGTAAAGGCATTAAATGAATAAGCAGTTAACTAAATGTTACTCGTATATTTAATATCTAAAGAAAAATATTATATGTTACAAAACACTACTAACAAATAACATATTTTAAATGTATATTTTAAAATGTCAGCTGAATGAAACTTTACTATGATAATTATTATATTTGATGTTCTTTAAATTCATTTTTTAAATTTTAGACTTTTGCATACTTACATATTCTGCGCCACTGCTCTAAAATAGAATTTCAGTATTCCATATAATTCCTAATTTAATTTATTTGAATAATATACTGTCCAATATAATGTAAGCTCTGTGAGTAAAAATATGTTAAATGTTCTCAATGAGTTGATCTTATTTTCATTTTATTGATCAAAGTTGAAACTTTGTCAAGAAAACATGTTGGAAATATCTATACTGAAAGGAAAGTAAACTTTTCCTGGAAATAAATATTCAAAACAGAAGAAAATATTAATGTTAAACTTTTTGTTACTCGTGTAGGATAGACAGGGATATATCAAGAAGATAATTAAACTGTGACACAAAAAAAATTTAATTTTATTATTTAATTTAAGAAAATACATTTGCCTAGAAATATAGATATTCTGCTACAAAATATGAAACCTCCTCATCATGCCAGGGGATATAGAACGATTAGAAAAGAATGCTTTATTTTTGGATCTAGCAATAAAACTACAAAAGTCAAGATACATTCCCTAAAATAAAAATTAATGCAATTTTGATGAATATTATGTGGGGTAAATTATTGCACATCGTACCGTAACTCTTTACATAAGCAAAAAAAAAAGTATTTTACTAACTATTACTCCTTACATTTTGGTTTATTTTCATTTGATCAATTAGATTGAATTAGTAGAGATGTTCATTGAATAACTACGTCTTGTCTGAGATAATTACTAACGCCACGATCACCACAGTGCGGCAGCACTGTCGCCAGAATTGGGACACCACCGCTCATCTGCGGTGAAAATCATAACTAAATGTACGAGTTTTCATTATTTCAGGTCAAAACAAGTGGCGATTGTTGCTGTTTTGATTGATTGATACAAAACGTATCAAACCAACTAATGTCAATAATTAATTCTGTATCGTGGGATTGTCCCACGTTGGTAGATACACCCTGGATAGGTGGGAGGCACAGTCCCCAGTGCCGGTCAAATCAGTGAGTGACTGGAAAGGGGGGAGGAGTTGATTCTCGCCTCCCTGGATATCCGGCCTGAACCGGATCATATCACGCTTCGGAGTGCAGGGGTTGGAGCTTTTTAAGTACCGACCTAGAAACTGCCCTGGTCCTCGATGTCCAGAGGTGCTTGGCGCCGCTTCCGTGCCGAGACCATAGCACGTTAAATGATAAGGTAAAGTCCAATTTTCGTAGGTAGGGCCGTTTAGAAAATACAAACACACTTGTTCGCGATCAACATTGATAAAATTTCACTATAATATTATTGTTACTTTATTTTTTGTTAATATCTATCAAAAGTGATATTAGCAGATAACATGATTGATCACATACGTATAACCTGAAAAGTTAGTAAGACGCAGTCCTAAAAAATGAATTGACGTATGGTCGCATGAAAGTAGATCTAGTAACTTATCTAGCTGTCAGTTAAGGTTCTTCCTATGAGAATTGAAGTGTGTCTGACAGTTATAAAAGTGACTAGATGTATGTAACTTCTTGGCAGTTGTATCAGCGAGTATATAAATCGAGGGGCCCCATGACATCCTCTCAACACAAAGGTTTTTTTTTCTTCTCTTCTTCTAGAAAGTGACGTGTTGGAAAGTGCTACATCACCTCTAACGGTGTTACTTTGCAACATTGGAAAACGGTTGTTTTTTTCTCCCCCNGCCGATACAAACAGTACGTGCGTCATCGGCTGACATGGAAATGAAAAGAAACGCTCCTACGACGAGGAATGTCTGAAATGATTGTATTCTGGAGCTCGGATAAAATTACTTCAGCAACCGCTCATTCACCGTCAAACCCAAGATCGTACGCTCCTTACAAATCATTATAGACGCCTTACCCACGAAGTTAAACACTTAAGGTACTGCCTGGTGGGCTGAGAGATTGCCAATCGGATGTTGAAGCTTAGATTGAATATTGACAGAATATTTAACAGTAAGCCTACACGAGTTAAGTGTGTACACAAAACTATTGTTTATGATTCTATACATATTTAGACTAGAAAACTACTTAAAAGTTGACATTTTCTGCTATGAAAAGTACAAATCTATATCAGTTGATTACTAAGAGCTAAATGCCCGGGAAACGAATGGTAACTGGTATAGGAACGTAGATTAGATCTTTGATATTATTATTAGCACCGCGTCTTACTAACCGTTTGGGTTATACGCACTTACGATAATGTGCAATGGTAGGGTGATTGCGAGATGAAATGGAGGACCTACAGTTTAACGTGGGATCCGAACCACGGTGGAGGCCTGGCATTCCAAACATTCACAAGTTGTGTTTAATACACGTCTTGTCAGAGGTGAAGGAAGGGTTTGGCAATCGGATACATCTGTGCCGGGACCGAGGATTGAACCCCGGACCCACCAGCACAGAAGTCTGACACCTTAACCTTAGACCGCCAGGTCATCTTTTTGTTAATAGAATTATGTCATTTAATTCGGAGGGTGGGGGTCAAAATACAAATTGTATCGTCATTTGGTTTTTCCGTCCCCTGTTTGTCCTCCTACTGCCGGACAGATCCCCCCCAGGAACGTTATAAACCCAACTAGTTTTGGACGTTTAGGAATCTCTGCTCGACAATTCTAGTCCCATGAGGGGGGAGGAAGGGAAAGATAGATAAGGTAAGTATTTTTTCAAGTATTTATAGCAAAAATATGTCAACCCAAAATAAATAAAATATTTCTTCAGTAATTACGTTTGGTTTAATTTAATTTTTTTAGATATATTTATTTATTTAACACCACGTCTTACTACCCGTTCGTTTTATACGCTTATGTACTAATTACACTAATGGTTTAGGGATTAGGAGGGTTTAATTGAGAGGAAGTGCACTCACATTTCCGTGGAAGGAGAGTGGAAAACAATTTAGGGGGAACCACCATCAGTGCACCCGATTGGTATGTAACCTCAATCTCCCCGTCTTCGGCGGTCTAGTCTAACACGAGAGTAGCGCGTTAGAACACGTGACCACCGAAGCGGGTTAGTCTAATTTTAATAGTACCAACAGTTCTTGAATATTTGACAAGGGCATGGAGAGAAACCTTTAAAATGTTGAGAAAAACCTCTTATCAAATGTCCCACTTTGTTCTTGAGAGATGTTCGAAACTGTTGAGATTACTGTGGGTAAAATTTAAACGAGACGTATCTCCTGAAGTAATGTTTTATTTGTTTCATAGTAAATTGTTTTAAAATCTGCAAAAAAATACTCGCTTTCTCTTCCACGTTAAGAGCACGCCTCCTCCCTTTGTTGGGATCGAATCTCCACAAGACAAACTCGCACGTTAAACCCGGTATATCCCGGCTCCCCCGGGACCACGCCACGTAACTCCAGTACCTGCGGGGTCCCTGTGATCTCCTGGAATCCTGGGAGACGCACTATCATCTCCCCAACGTGACCAGTACGCCCTCCACCCTCCACCCCCCGAGATGTTGGAACACGTGCCACAGCGGGTCTTCCGTCATCCTCTGCTTGGAAACAGTTCCAGGGACAGATGGACGTGTCATGGCGTTGAAGTATAGATATCACACTCTGTTGCAGTCAATTGTACGACACCTTATATATATATATATTACTGAGTTTCACTAACCATTAGGATAACACACACGTATATTAATTACTCCAATGTGTTAGTAGGTGACCTGGCGGTCTAGGGGTAGGGTCTCAGACTTCTGTGCTGGGGGTCCGGGGTTCAATCCTCGGTCCCGGCACAGATTTATCTGATTGCCAAACCCTTCCTTCACCTCTGACAAGATGTGTATTAATCACAACTTGTGAATGTGTGGAATGCCAGGCCTCCGCCGTGGTTCGGATACCACGTTAAACTGTAGGTCCTCCATTTCATCTCACAATCACCCTACCATTACACATTAGCGTGTGTATAACCCAAACGGGTAGTAAGACGCGGTGATAATGATAATGATAATAATAATCTAATGTGTTAGGAATGAGTAAGGTTGAATTTAGAGGGAATATGCCCACATTTGAGTGGAGGAAAAGTATACAGCCATTTAGGAAAAACCACCCTCAGTACACCCGACTGAGATTTGAACCCCGATCTCCTCGTCATTGGCAGTAAAGTTTGTTGTGAAAGTAATGCCTTAGAGCAGGGGTCGGCAATCTTTTTTGGATCCGATCGGCTTATACATTTATCAAAGTTCCCGCGATCACATTTCGTTTCGCCACTCTACTTTTAATTCTTTTTGTTTTCTATAATCTTGTATCTATTCCTTAAGTTCAATATTTCCTCCATTACTTATGTCCCTGCCTTTATAGAAAATACTTAAAATAAATAAAATGTACACTCTGTTTACCCTGAGAGGTATCAATCTAACTTTGACTGAATACACTAAGGCCCTATCTTTTAAGCCGTACCATAGTGAAATAATAGAAGGTAAGATTGCCTTTTTGTGACGATGTTGTTTTCTTACGTGATCGACTGAAAATTGCTGCGAGATCGACCTGTCTATTGCGATAGACCTGTTGCCGATTCTTGCCTTAGAGCATTCGACTATCAAAGCTAGTCTAGAAACGTTAATAAAACAATTTTATTATCATACGTCAAGTCATATGATCCACAGCTGTAATTTTTTGAAGATATTATCAATTCATATAAACTAACAATAACAAGATAGTTACATGTCATCAATGTTAACTTCAACTAGATATGTTTGTATTTTCTAAAAGGCCCGTTCTATGAAATCTGAGCTGTATTTCCTAAGATACTCTACGCAACAGTGATCCAATATTTCCTAATGTGAGCGTGAATGGAAGCTTTGACTGCAAAACTCCTGCGCTTAGAGCAATGTTGATACAAGCATCGACGTATGACCATATAGGCCTATATAAAACCAGAAATGTGTAAGATAATATGTAAGTTTGAAACAAATAATAACGGGTGTGCATAAATTACTCACTCACAAATAAACCTTAATAAATTATTTAACTTAGGAGCAATATTGAAAGTTTTGCAGTAATTTGCGAGGTAGAGAAAAAATGTAGTAAGTAGTGTCATTAGTTGCCGTAAATAGTTTTAAGATATTCTCCTAAAATAACGAATGTGTTAATGCTTGTAATGAAGTGAATAAATTTCGGGACAGTCTGTATGTGAAATTTGAATGATATGTCAGATCTATACACTGGTTATCATCATTGAAGGAATTGCAGGCCTACTATTAGGAAACAGCCTTGTAATTTTCTTGTTTTCGTATGATCAATTGTCCCTTAAATATAAGATAAGTTTCTCAACGTTGATTAGTCGATGTTGTCAGTAGATACTTCTTTCCCCAGTACACCAACTTCGGACATAACTGAGAGTGAGGAGTTTTGGCCAATAGATCCTTTTTACCCAAGTACACCCTCAGACATAGCTGAGAGTGAGGATATTTGGCCAGTAGATCATTTTTACCCCAGTACACCTTCAGACATAGCTGAGAGTGAGGAGATTTGGCCAGTAGATCCTTCTTACAGCAGTGCACCACCTTCAGACATAACTGGGAGTGAGGAGATTTGGCCAGTAGATCCTTCTTACACCAGTACACTTTCAGACATAACTGAGAGTGATGAGATTTGGCCAGTAGATCCATCTTACACCAGTACACCACCTTCAGACATAGCTGAAAGTGAGGAGATTTGGCCAGTAGATCCTTCTTACACCAGTACACCTTCAGACATAACTGGGAGCGAGGAGATTTGGCCAGTAGATCCTTCTTACACCAGTACATTTTCAGACATAACTGAGAGTGATGAGATTTGGCCAGTAGATCCATCTTACACCAGTACACTTTCAGACATAACTGGGAGCGAGGAGGTTTGGCCAGTAGATCCTTCTTACACCAGTACACCACCTTCAGATATAACTGGGAGCGAGGAGATTTGGCCAGTAGATCCTTCTTACACCAGTACACCACCTTCAGACATAACTGGGAGCGAGGAAGATTTGGCCAGTTGATCCTTCTTACACCAGTACACTTTCAGACATAACTGAGAGGGATGAGATTTGGCCAGTAGATCCATCTTACACCAGTATACCTTCAGACATAACTGGGAGCGAGGAGATTTGGCCAGTAGATCCTTCTTAAACCAGTACACTTTCAGACATAACTGGGAGCGAGGAGATTTGGCCAGTAGATCCTTCTTACACCAGTACACCACCTTCAGACATAACTGGGAGCGAGGAAGATTTGGCCAGTAGATCCTTCTTACACCAGTACACCTTCAGACATAACTGAGAGCGAGGATATTTGACAAGTTAACTGAGAGAGAGCGAAGATAAAGCTTTTCTCCATAAGACTTGCAGTTCCCTCAGCGATGATATCAGGTGTAGTGACAGATGATGACGTGTGTAGAGAGGCCGCATGAAATATCGCCGAAAAAATAGCTCTGACTTGGGTTCGTGAGTAATCTCGCACCTCCTCAAATGTGTTCGGAAAAAAAACAACTGTGGGAAGGGGGTGAGGGATAGTTTTATAGTCTAAATTCGTAGAAATGGAAAACTGTGATAACTTTACTACTCCGCTGTTTATATACTCGTGGCTTGAGGAGGTGGGGGAGGAGAAGAAAGGGGTACCCGCAAAAATGGAGGGGAGAAGGGCATTATCGGGAAGCTGAGGACATTTTCCATATTTATTTTCTCATTTCTACGAACCTCCCCTCCTAGCCCCGCCAGCGCGGTTTCGGTGAATGTAACCCCACGTTCAATAGAAGAAGCAAATAGAAAGTAAAGAGAATGTAAAATAAAGGATCCAAGAAGAATGGTGGAAATGAAGTTTGGAGGGGGAAATGACCGCAAGGGAGTCTAAGAAAGAGTGGCAGGAGCAAGTAACAGCAGGTGTGCGAGTGAGAGAAAAAGAATGAGCGAGAGTAAGGCAGGAAGGATGATGGTAGGAAAGAGAGAGATGGAGGTAGGTTACTAAACAGACCTGTGAGAGTTCCAGCCTAGCCTGTTGAACAGCTAACGTTACCTCCACTGAGTTGGCCATCAATCCACACCATCGCAATAATGTACCTTTTGGGGGACATTTTATAATGTTAAAAAAAATACATAGTCAATTTATTTAATATTAAAAAAAATAGGCTAAGATTAATTTGCTTTACTATATTATTACTATTGCATATAATATGACTTGACGTATGAATATATAATTATGTTGTATGTAACTGTCAGACAATGTCCTTCCTGTCATTGCCACCATCCTCTTGAAGCAAACCAGTACACAGACCGATGCTCACGCGGACAAGGGCGTTAACATAATCTAGTCTGGTTTTCCCTTGAGGTTAGAGTTAGAACCCCAGTCACGTGTGATGAGTTCCCCGCTCTTTCACAACGCAGATGCGGGTATATTTTCTCTAAATCGTTCCTTCTTCATTGATACTCAATTAGTGTGAGAGCCTGGACGGGTGGTTATACACGGTGCATAGGTTAGCAGTAAAAATAATAAAATAGCTATTCTGAAAATTGATAAAATCACCTGTACACGGGAATCGATTCCTGGATAGCTCACTGGTTAAGGCATTGACGTACTAAACCAAAGGTCCCAGGTTCAATTCCTGTATCCAGGTGTCATTTTTCAATTTTCAGAATATGATAATTAGATGAAATAATCCCCACTAAAAGTATAAATAATAACTCTGGCTATTTTATTCATAAAATAGCTAGTTAATCCTTTGCGCAAGCGATATCTTCCGCTTGGAGATGACTTCGTAACTATCACTTTTCATCTCTGTATTCGTTTATACACTCTGCTATTTCTTTGTTTCAATCTTCCTTTCTCTCTCTCTCTCTCTCTCTCTCTCTAGTTTACATCCCACGTTTAACCCCCTTCACTTCATTGTGCTCCTGTTTCCTTCCTGGTAGTTCCTCGCAGGCAACAAACCACAGAGAACTAGCTCTAACCAAGCATGGGACCATATGAAGATATTGAAGTCTTACAACAGCCCGGAACTAGCTGACCTACAAGATTGCACACTTCCCCACCTCTTTCCCTCTTGACCTACCTGTACCATGGCGTGATAGGACACAGTCCATTGGACCCCGACACTTCAAATAATTCACGCACAAGTTCTGTAGAAACAATAAAAACTTTAGCTTCGCACTTTCACAGGGGGCAGGGGAACCTTATCCGACAGTTCTATAAGTGACTAAATATACTGTCTAGTAGCTCACGCGTCACTCTCGAGTTGGACTGAAATGCTGGGGACGGAAAGATCGAGGTTCGAATCTCGGTCAAGTGTTCTGAGGATGGCATTCCCCTAAATTGTTTTCCTGCTCATTTTCCACGCAAATGTGAGTACACTTCCTCAACAATTCCACCTTTCTAATTAGAGTAATGAATGTATGCGTATAGCCTGAACGAGTACTAGGACGCAGGGGGGAGGTAATAGGCCTATTTAATGGATTCATACGCCACAGTAATATATTAGGCATCTGTCATTTTTGACAGATAGTATCAGTAGCGTAACCATGGGAGAGTGAAAGGGACTAGAGGGAGCTTGACAATATTTTAGGGATGCCCTACCTAGTGTCTACACATACCTGCAAATAAAGCCACACGAACAGATTCCAGTAATAATTCTTACTCTCACTAATGTGGGAAAAAAACATCGAGTTGATGATTAAATTGGAGGTTTAGTGGCGGTGGCGATATTTGAAACTACATCTGACCATCATCCGGACTTTGGATAATATGGTTGGTTTTTAATAACTCTAAAATGTCAACATTATAAATATGGCGGATAATTGTTCTGTTTATTTTATCGTTCTAGTATATCTATGAATTATACAAGAATTAAAATTGTTGTTTTTGATTTAACTATTTTCTCATTTTGATTTTAATTCAGTACAACTCGCAATGATATTAATATCTGACAGAAAAGTTACAAGATCTACTCATGTACACATATATCAAGCCGTTTGTTCACTTATGATAGATATTATGAATATAATAACGGTAATAATACATAAAATATTATCAATGTTAACAGATAAAAAATGTATGTTTTGTAAACGGCCCTTGTTATGAAAATGGTACTGTATGCCAGCACAGCTTGTAGCCATATTACAGGAGGATTTGCAGTCCTAGAAACAAATATAACCAACACTATCTTGTAAATGTAACTTGAGCCACGTAAACATAGTAAACATAATTTTGAGTACAAATGTATTTCATGTTGCTATTAAGTCTCGTCTCAGCTCAGCTCCCCTTTACTCTAGCAAGTGTACACCGGATACACCCTTTACTCTAGCAAGTGTACACCGGATACACCCTTTACTCTAGCAAGTATACACCGGATACACCCTTTACTCGAGCTAGTATACACCGGATACACCCTTTACTCTAGCAAGTGTACACTGGATACACCCTTTACTCGAGCGAGTGTACTCCGGATACACCCTTTAGATACTTTTATTGCTATCCAATCTTGTTTTTTTTTTAAATAACTTAGTCAATCTTTTAAGCTCCCCAAAACACATACACACTTTACAATCCTGCATACGCCACTGGATGATATCCATTTTGAGATACTAGTGATACAAATTAACTTAGTGACTTTTATTCCCTGTTGGCCGCCCTGTTGAGCTTTAACAGCTACAACTTGCACCGAGGGGCTGTAAAGTAACAACAATGGTAGTGTTATCACTTGCAATAAGACGACCTTGAACTTTGTACTTCCCTTGTGATACCTTTCAACTATATTTTGATGGTTGCCATAATTTGAAATAACAAACGACCTCTTTGATAACCACGGGACTCAGAACGTCTGCAACGCGTCTCGGCGCTCAGGTAGGCGGCCTCCTTATCGGGGGTTTACACGATGCATGAAATAGTGCTCTTTAGCATGTTCATTGTGAGCATGCGGACGGAGCATGCTAGAGATCCTATAAAGAGCACGTCTCAATACGCACGCACACACGCGGATTCTATTCTAGAGCGCAGATACAAAATCAAGCAGTGTTTTATTTTCCGTGCTCGGAGCAAGACATGGGCTTCTCTTCTGCATTGTTGTCCTGTGGCGTTGTAATGGTTTGCTGTCCTGTATTTTAATTCAAGTATTGCTCTGCGGTGGAGTGATGGTCTAGTATCAAAGGTGCGGTGTAAGGGGACTCGGTAATAAGTCAGTGTTTTTGCAGTTTTTTATGGCAAAACTTGTTCGGCCACCATAAATAAAATATTGCTCCAGTACAAATACAGAGTTTAATTTTACATGGTGTTGCGTCTCCTCCCTCCACGTCCCGACTGAGTCCTGAGGCCCTCCCTCCGCTTCCTTTTATACTACGCCCGCGGGCGGAAGAAGCGGATGAAAGGTCCCAGGGGGACAGCCGAGGGCGTAGAGGAAGGAGCCGCGGCTAATGCCCTTTATTTAACAAGAAACACTT
>CABFWB010002018.1:100355-115916 GCA_902151455.1 Timema bartmani
CCGGAGGTCAGACAGAAGCTACTACACCGCCTGAACCTGGTATTCATCGCAGTAACACAGTCATGGGCGGAAGCGGTTAACGCAGCGGGGGACGCAGCATCGGCAGCCATCTACCCGCCTGGCTACCAGCCGACCGCAAGACCTCAGATAGTCTACAGGGAACGTCCACAGCCGAGAGCCCCCAGAGGGAGGGGTTCGACCACCCGGAGGAAGTAGTAGGGTGGCTGCATAGGATACATCTCCATCTCCGGTCGCCATGGATCTTCAGCAGACGGCCATCGGTAGGAGAAAGAAGACAGATTAAAGTATTGTATTCACAATATTATATGTAACTCTGTTTGTACCTATGTTTTTCCTCAATAAAGAAAGGGGCGCAAGCCCGGGTTTCCCCTCTCGCTTCTTCGGCGAGTCCTCTGGACCTTCCTCTCTCTTTTGTACCCGCGCCTCTCAAGGGTATAAAAGCGAGGGGAAACAATCCTCAGGACTTAGTCGGAGCAGCGGGAGGGCCCCAACAATGGTGACTTCAAATGGTGACTTCAAAATTTCTTGAATGTCTGTCAAGGGTGTTCTGGAATTTAATGACAACTTTTTCTCTTAATTTAAAAAGTTTCTCATCGAATGCCACTATGATCATTATGGATATTCAACAACTGTTGATATCTCCATGTGAAGAAAGTTAAAATCTATGTTTGTACTGGAGAAATATTTTATTTATTTTGGCCAAAAAAAGTTTTGACACAAAAACTGCAAAAACACTGGCATTTTCTCACGTCCCTTTCCATCTCACCTTAAATTTGTAACCTTATATGAAGATGAATCAGATCTCTGGTATTCATCTTCTGTAAATTACAAAATCATTAGCCAATAGTTGGCAGACAACACCTTTATTGGTAGGATCCATATTTAATTTGCCAACAAACACACAACTCCCGTCAGGAGAGATGCAGAAATTGAACAGGCCACATTCTAGTCTGCTCTTTACCTTTTACGTGTAAGCACTCGCACAGCTGTGAGCATGCTCCTTCTGTGCTAGCCAAGGAGCATGCTCATGATCCACTTGCATGCTCCTTGGCTATCACGACTTCACGCATCGTGTGAACCAAGCATTTTAAGGTGGGAGGGAGCGAGAGTTTTAAGGTGGGGCTATAGAGAACGTGAGAAAAGGCCAATGTTTTTGCAGTTTTTACAGCAAAACAGTTATTGGCCAAAATAAAAAAATATTGTACCACTAGAAACATAGAGTTTAATTTTCTTCACATGGTGATATCAACAGTTGTTGAATATCTGTTATGAGAATAGTGGAATTTAATGACAAATATTTTAAATGAAGATAAAAAGTTGTCATTAAATTTCAGGACACTCTTGACAGACATTCAAGATATTTTGATATAACCGTCTGAAAAATAAATTAAACTTTTATATTTGTACCGGAGTAATATTTTATTTATTTTAGCAAAAAAAAAAAAGTTTGCCATTAAAACTTCAAAAACACTGTCTTTTCCTCGCATCCCCTTAATATCGTTATTTTGGCATTTTTTATGGCAAAAAAAATGGGGTGTGGCTGTGTCATGGACACGGCCGTGTGTTGTACGTGAATACGTTTATGTAACGGGTTATATTTTTTAAATAAAATATTTTTATTTATGTATATTTAGGATAAAAGCAAGGAAACAAATAATTATTGTGTTACAATATAACTTTATTAATTATAGGTCTGTGATACGAAAAGTACGACACAAATGGCATACAAGATACATCGAGATTTCTGGTAAACGTTAAATCTTCATAATATTTTTTTATTCTAACACCTTATTATATTCACTGTCACTACTTTAAACTAATTTTTTATATACAATCGATAGATTTTGACGACAGCTGACGATTAAAACCTAAACGAACATCGTAGCTTCTCCGAGTCAAAAGTTATACTAATTGCAAATCTTGATACGCAGCAAAATAACCTCAAAATGGCGGCGCTTCCCCATCCACCGCGCGCGATGCGTCACTGTTCTCGCTTATCGTAATGAATTCTTTGATCCTTTAGCTATCCGGTGGTATAATTTAATTTTGGATGTAGAGGAAAGATTCGAAACTACAACATCAAACTGTATCCCCCGATTTTGTTATCATTAGGTTTTTTGGATTGCCCCCGTATGGTAGCAAATTTAAAGACGTATTCACGTCAAAAATTTAGGACAAAAAATTTTTTGCTTTAGCTAGTTTAATTTTTTACAACTGGTAATATAAACAGTTGTTGACTATGTAATGAGTGTAGTGGCCTTTTAACAGGACTTTAATATTAAGACAAACTGTTTTAAGTTCTATATGATCATAAAAATATTCAAGAACGGTTTATATTATCAGTTGAAGAAAATTAAACTTAACAGTTCTAGTGAGGCAACGTTTTATTTATTTTGGCCAAAAGAGTGTTTTGTTATAAAAACTTTAAAAATACGGGCCTTTACTTGCGCTTTATTATATCCCCCCTTTAAAGTCAAGTGCTGCTGTCTAACTTTAAGTAAGTATGTCAGTCATGTGCTTATAAAGTGGTGCGTTAAGAAGTGCATATATTTTCTAAAATAGTTGTAACACATAAATACCAATATTTGATGTCTACTCCCAGACTTACTCGACTGCTGACGTCACATAGTCTTCCCCCCTCCCTTGAGTTCATCTCTCAACAGTTATTATTATTACTATTATTGTTAGTAATTGTTCCTCCCGGCCCGACAAGGAGGAATCCAGCAGGAGGGTAATAGATGACCACATCTCAGCTGTCCCCCGCCTCTATAATTAGTGACCCACAGAAGCAGTTGGCCTATCACAACAGCTCCTCCAGTCATCGTTAATGAGAGACAATTAAGTTCGCGAGGCGCTATAAATCGTAATCGATGTGTTATGATCGCGTTTAATTGTTAAGATAATCATCTGACGGGCTATGGTAATATTTCCATTGTACCTTGGCCGGGGGATCCCGACCAATCAGAAGATACACTCTGACTACTTGGCTTAGTGGATCGGTCTGGTTAAAAGACCTTGGATTAATTGCAGTATTGGTCTGACTGGGAGACCTTGGATTAATTCTAGTATTGATCTGATTGGGAGACCTTGGATTAGTTCTTGTATTTGTATGATTGGGAGACCTTGGATTAGTTCTAGTATTGGTCTGGTTGGGAGACCTTGGATTAGTTCTAGTATTGGTCTGGTTGGGAGACCTTGGATTAGTTACAGTATTGGTATGATTGGGAGACCTTGAATTAGTTCCAGTATTGGTCTGATTGGGGGAGACCTTGGATTAGTTCTAGTATTGGTCTGACTGGAAGACCTTGTATTAGATCTAGTATGGATTTGATTGGGAGACCTTGGATTAGTTCCAGTATTGGTCTGATTAGGAGACCTTGGATTAGTTCCAGTATTGGTCTGATTGGGAGACCTTGGACTAGTTCCAGTATTGGTCTGATTGGGAGACCTTGGATTAGTTCCAGTATTGGTCTGATTGGGAGACCTTGTATTAGTTCTAGTATTGGTCTGATTGGAAGACCTTGGATTAGTTCTAGTATTGGTCTGATTGGGAGACCTTGGATTAGTTCTAGTATTGGTATGACTGGGAAACCTTGGATTAGTTCCAGTATTGGTATGATTGGGTGATCTTGGATTAGTTCTAGTATTGGTCTGATTGGGAGACCTTGTATTAGTTCTAGTATTGGTATGACTGGGAAACTTTGGATTAGTTCCAGTATTGGTATGATTGGGAGATCTTGGATTAGTTCTAGTATTGGTATGACTGGAAGACCTTGTATTAGTTCTAGTATTGGTCTGATTGGGAGACCTTGGATTAATTGCAGTTGTTCAAGCATAAAATATTTTTGTTTTTGCTGTATATTGCTTCAATTAAGGAGGCCGACTATGGTGTCTGATTGCTTTCTAAAATATTTGTTCGATGTGTGCGTGGTCAAGTTATGGTTTGGCCTGATCGTCAAGGTGAGGTTGAGGTTCCAATCCCAGCAGGGGGCATTGAGAATGGAGAGGGAAAATTTCCGGTAAATTCTGAATTTGAAATATTTTGGGAAAATTTTGGGTAATACTTTCCGCAGTGGTGGCTTATGTCCTAGTAGGTAGATGGAGAGGCTGTATTGGGGGACGAGGGTACCTGGAGTCAATTACATATATGGGTTTGAGTAAGAGGTAGCTAGTTAGCAAGTTTTAAATCAATCAAATATTGGCGAAATAAGATATTAGGTTTAACATTTTAGGTTGCATTTTCGAAATATTCAATCCTAGGGTAAAGGATGTAATATAATATTGAAGTATTAACATAACTGGTCTACATCAGACCCGACTTTTGTGTCACGTTCAACCACCGAGCGCTGTCATCGTTGCATGGGCTGCCCTTTTATTAAGTGAATTAAATTTTTCATTCTTAGGAAACAAGAAAAGGATGAACTTTAAGAAGATGGTTCACCATTCGCCTGGAGTGAGCGTTAGGAGGCTCAGTGCAACTTGTCAAGGATTGAGCTCTGACCTGAATGGTTAGAATATCCACAACACTGCGTGGAGTGATTGGTTTCCTATAAAACTACCCCTACTATAGTAGCACATGTTCTGCAGATCAGAGAGGGTGATGTGTTTCCTATACAATTGCCCCTACTATAGTAGCACATGTTCTGCAGAGCAGACAAGGTGATGTGTTTCCTATACAATTGCCCCTACTATAGTAGCACATGTTCTGCATATCAGACAAGGTGATGTGTTTCCCATACATCTGTCCGCACTATGGCAACACATGTTCTTCAGATCAGACAGTAGGAGTGATGTGTTTCCTATAGGCCTAGATCTATCCACACTATAGAAACACAGGTTCTGCAGGTCAGACAGTCAGAGTGATGTGTTTCCTATACAACTGTCCACACTATAGCAACACATGTTCTGCAGATCAGACAGTAGGAGTGATGTGTTTCCCATACAAATGTCCGCACTATAGCCACACATGTTCTGCAGGTCAGACAGTAGGAGTGATGTGTTTCCTATACAACTGTCCACACTATAGCCCCACATGTTCTGCAGATCAGACAGTAAGAGAGATGTGTTTCCTACACAACTGTCCGCACTATAGCAACACATGTTCTGCAGGTCAGACAGTCAGAGTGATGTTTTTCCTATACAACTGTCCACACTATAGCCACACATGTTCTGCAGGTCAGACCGAATGATGTGTTCTCACGACCCTACCTAACCTTTGACCCGAAAGACGTGGGCAGGGATTATTGCAATCAACAAAAGATGAGTAGCCAACTTTGATTACTAAAAAATACATTTGCTGTCCGTGGTGGTCGGTCGGAACCAAAATGGAGGAAGCGTTCTCGTAATGTGTTTCAGCATGTATCCATTTGTTGTTGCCTTCCCCCCGCTCCCCCGAACCGCTCGCCTGTAGACGGTTGATGTGAGCTGGAGGCATGAATTATTGTAACTGTACTGTAAAGCAAATGTCTAGCTTTGAACAAATATTTTTGCTTGCTCATATTATAATTCTTGTTGGCCTAATTGTGTTTATCTTTCTCCATTTTTTTATACAATCAAGATTTGATATTCCTATTTAATTTAATACTTCGTTCACCCTGAAAGGTGTCACACTTTCCTGTGTTGTTTCCACAATGGTGCAGCTTGTAAGATAGGGCCGTAGTGGAGCCCGGCCAGGTGATATTGTGAAAGAAAATATTTCATGCAAACGTTTAAACAAAGAAAAATGACTACCCAACTTTGATAAACAGGTTTTAGTGTCTTGCGTCTTACTAGCACAGTGGGCTATTCACAACCTACACTAGTTTATTATTATTAGCACCACGTCTTACTACCCGTTCTGGTTATACGCACTTACGCTAATGTGTAATGGTAGGGTGATTGTGAGATGAAATAGAGGACTTACAGTTTAACGTGGAATCCGAACCATGGTGGAGGCCTGGCATTCCTCACATTCACAAGTTGTGATTAATACACGTCTTGTCGGAAGTGAAGGAAGGGTTTGGCAATCAGATAAATCTGTGCCGGGACCGAGGATTGAACCCCGGACCCCCAGCACAGAAGTCCAACACCTTACCCCTAGACCGCCAGGTCACCCTACACTCGTTCAAGTGCATATGATGAGGCAGGTGAAATTTAAGGGCATGAAACAAAATTATTTTGTAAAAAGGATGGGGGAGGGGAGAAGACACTGTGAAGATTACATTGTGAAAAATCATTTCCAATCCTATTTACCGGGATTCGAATCAAAACTAAACCCCATAAATTAGAGTTTTATAGATGTAATTTCATGAACTCTCGAACTATTTTTCCCCACACAGTTGTCGAACTGACCAGATAATTTAGGCTTCAACTGAACTTTGTAAACTCTTTTAATTTGCAGTCGGAAACCTCACATTTCTGATTAAGCTCTGTGACGACTAACTGGAATTATTCTGTTGGAGGGGGTGGCTAGCAGGGGTTTGTAGAGTTATACTCATATTTATCAAAGTGCAACAGTTTATTTGATTTCAAATATATTTTAATTTCAATTTGGAAAATGACATGTTTGATCTATTTACTCTTCTGTATTCTTTTGGATATTTCATTTACATTTTTATTAATTTTTTTTTGTAAGCTTAAAGTCATATTTTAGAAGGTGTCATGTTGGAAACGACCACATTATGTTATGAGTCATTTTCCTTTTACGTACGTAGACTATTATTGCTTTACTGAATTTAGTTGCAGATATTTTATCTCTGTCAATAATTATTTTTATTCGTATATACAATATGAATTACAATGTACAATATTCATAATATTAATATCTAAGTACTAAATTTCTAATCTAATTAATTCACGTAGCTTAATGCGATAAGACATATTTTCAAGTCCTTCGTCTTTTCGAAGTCCTAGAATATGTTATCAATTCTCTCATCCAGTTCTTTGTAGGTTTTGCGCCGTTTTCTTTCAGGTTCGCCTATTTTCTTAGATTTAAGTTGGTAAGGCTAGGTTGTGTTAGACTAGCTTAGCTAGGTTAGTTAAGTTAGGTTAGGTTTGGTTAGTTTAGGTTAGTTTAGGTTATATTAGCTATTCCTTTGTGTACATATCATTTTTTACATATTTCTAGCTTGGATAAATTTTAAAAACATGTTTGATTGCTCTGAACGCGATGAAAGTTTTTGTGGTCGCTTCCAATACGTAACCTTTTAGTAAGTTATTTTTAATGTCATTATATTGAGTAATTTATGGCCATTTTTAGGCCATAAAAATCCGGTCCTGGTTTATTAGTAGCTCTATTAAGTGAATAATTAAATAAAATTGTAAAGTGTATAATATAATATTATGTTGTATATAATGATTTTATTATTTGTGGTTATTTGGAGAGACGTTTATAAAACAAACATAATTCTTACAGTCAACATTGATAATACTTTACTATATTATTACTGTTATTTTATGTGTATTGATAATATCCATCAAAAGTGACAGCTGCAAATACATAACTTGACTAATAAATATATGAAAGTAGATCTAGTAATTTTTCTATCTATCAGATAAGTCCATTCGTAATAAAATTGAGATAAACTTAGCTGAATGCATCTGTGATAGTTGAGCGGGCTCATATTTCCCTAGAACGGAGAGTACAATTTATAATTTCTCTCTCATTAAGTTTCTCTCCCTCCCCCCAGGGCAGACATCAGAAACAAAGTCCTGGACAGTGAGTCTCAAGTCCGGTGGTTCTTCCTCCGGGTGCTCCACCCACTCCCTGGTAGTCTCCCTAATTAACATGAGGAGGAGAGGGAGGGGGTAATTCCACACAATTAGCCCTCTCTCGGCTGGTGATGGAACTGATAGTCTGGCTCCTACAAGCCCTGAATACCAACATAAGCTTTCGCGTGTGTTCAAGGGAAGCTACACTTCTATTTACAAACTGAGACGCTTTTACCAAATATATCATTTATAATAATTATGTATTGATAATATCCATCAAAAGGGACAGCTGCTGATCACATGACTTGGCGTATGAATATATGAAAGTAGATATGGTAACTGTTACAGCTGTCAGATTAGGTTCTTCCTATGAAAAAGTAAATCTGTTAACTGTTCTAGCTGTCATACAAGGCTCCTATGAAAGTAGATCTAGTAACTGTTCCAGCTGTCAGACAAGGATTTTCCTATGAAAGTAGATTTAGTAACTGTTCTAGCTTTCAGATAAGGTTTTTCGTATGAAAGTAGATCTAGTAACTGTCTAGCTGTCAGATAAGGTTTTTCGTATGAAAGTAGATTTAGTAACTGTTCTAGCTTTCAGATAAGGTTTTTCGTATGAAAGTAGATCTAGTAACTGTTCTAGCTGTCAGATAAGGTTTTTCGTATGAAAGTAGATTTAGTAACTGTTCTAGCTGTCAGATAAGGTTTTTCTTTTGAAAGTAGACCCAGTAACTGTTCTGGCTGTCAGATAAAGTTCTTCTTATGATAGATCTAGTAATTGTTCTAGCTGCCATACAAGGTTCTTATGAAAAAAGATCTAGTAACTGTTCTAGCTGTCAGATAAGGCTCTTCCTATGAAAGTAGATCTAGTAACTGTTCTGGCTGTCAGATAAGTTTCTTCCTATGAAAATGTGACCGTAACAATGAAAGATGAACAAGATGGATATCTCCAAAATGAGACCTTAGCAGGAACATCCCAAAGACATATCCAGGACTTGAAGACCAAAGTTTGGGAACTGGAAAATGTTGTATAGGATAATTTTGTATTGGAGAGTGTTGTATAGGAGAATATTGTATTGGAGAGTGTCGTATAGGAGAATGTTTTATAGGAGAATATTGTATTGGAGAGTGTCGTATAGGAGAATGTTGTATAAGAGAATAGCTACACTCCAGTTTGTTTCCACCGCGTATTACTACCCGTCCAAGTTAAAAGCGTTGAATTACACTACTGGTGTAGGGATGAAGAAAGTGGGGTTGCGGAGAAATGCACCCTTATGTTTCGTGGAAACTATTTAGTGAATAAAACAACCTCCATATACGCTGGTGGGATTCAAACCATGAGCTCCTAGACCTGAGTGGAACAGACTAAACGATATTTGCGATTAGAACGTATGAGCATCGAGATGTGTGTTTATCCTGTAAACAGATCACTGAGATTATACTTGGTTTCATGTTGGATGTTTAATTTTTCGGTTCTAGATAGATTTAGTTTGTAGGTCGTGCGTTGGTATAGTCTTATCTTGTGTTATTTAACTATCTCTTAAATACTACGATAATATTATAATAACTTACTATGATAACTCAATAAGCGAACAATTAATTCCTCAATCAATAATATATCATCACGTGGTTATTACACTTGACACACATTACTAATGATGTAGCCTCCCTTGAACCAGCTAGAGCTGCAATCAACAAGTATATTACCCCCGAGGGTTAGACTGTTTAGAGTGCTGGTTCCTAATGATGTAGCCTCCCTTGAACAAGCTATAGCTTCAATCAACAAGTATATTACCCCTGAGAGCTAGACTGTTTAGAGTGCTGGTTCCTAATGCTGTAGCCTCCCTTGAACCAGCTAGAGCTGCAATCAACAAGTATATTACCCCTGAGGGTTAGACTGTTTAGAGTGCTGGTTCCTAATGATGGAAGCTCGCAGCCTCCGGCCAGTGGTGGAATATACCTGTCGCCGCAAGCTAGCATTCCATTTCCCTTCTTTGATGGATAAAAACTAAAATCAAATATAAATTTGTTAAATTATAATTTAGCACCGCGTCCTACTACCAGTTTGGGTTAAACGCTTAAGTACTAATTACGCTAATGGGTTAGGAATTGGAAAGGTTGAATTTAGAGAAAGTGAACCTGCATTTTCGTGGAGGGAGAGTGGAAAATAATTTAGGATCTCCCTCCAGTTCACCCAATCGAAATTCGAACCTCGATCTACCCGACCTCGACAATCTAGCTCAACATGAAACTAGCGCGTTAGCTAATTAACTACGCCACCGAGTTGGGTAAATTTGTTAAATATTTACTCTAAGAAATATCTTTGAGACCGAATAAAACTATTCTATGTCCACAAACGAACTGTTTATTTATCCTATCTCTTTAGAATAATGTACAAAGCTATGACGTAATAAGTTATGTTCTTGTGAAATAAGTTCGGAAATATATTACTTGGCCTTAAGTTGGGGTGGAAGGGGACGCGAGAAAAGACCAGTGTTTTGGCAGTTTTTATGACAAAACTTTTTTTGGCTAAGATAATTAAAATATTGCTCCAGTACAAACATAGAGTTTAATTTTATTCACATGTTGATATCAACATTTCCTGAATATCTGTCATGAACATAGCTGCATTAGATGAGAACCTTTTTACATGATGAGAAAAATTGTCATTAAATTCCAGGACACCCTTGACAGATAGTCAAGAAATTTTGAGGTCAACATGTGAAGAAAATTAAATTCTATGTTTGTATTTATTTTAGTTAGAAAAAATTGTATGCCATAGAAACTGCAAAAACACCGGCTTTTTCTCTGATCCCCTTCCACCCCACCTTAAAACACAGTTTTTATTAAACATTGATACATGTTTACTATATTAACACGGTCATTTTAGATTTATTGATATACTAGCGGACCCCGACAGACGTTGTCCTGCCCGAACGTTGGCTTTTCGTTTGGGTGGCATAATTGATTTCGATAATAAAACAAATACTATGTGATCATCACAATGATTACAAATTCACAATGAACTCCAATTAGTGAGTAACACAAATATAACAAATTCAGTGTTTGTCAAGACAACATACAAAATAAAACATATTTTCATTTTTGGCATTTCGCCTACAACTCCACAAATATCAGCTGTATCGAAAAACAAACATAACTATGAATTATTCTCAGAAGTTCAATTATTCATGAACTTTTCAGAAGGTTTTAACGGTCAATTATTGATGAACTTATAATTTTTTTAACGGTCAGTTATTAAAAATATTGGGGAGTGGTGGTGGTTGGGGGGGTTACATGTTCTGATATGCAAAAAATATATAAAAAATCCTTCAAAAAAATTCCCTAAAAAAAAAATCCTAGAACCCGATTGCAGCGCCAGCTACTGGGTACAATTGTGAATCCAAACCATCCCCGGACCCACTCAAACACACACAACAAATTTCATCAAAATCGGTCCAGTCGTTTAGGAGGAGTTCAGTGACATACACACGTAACAGAAGAATTATATATATTAAGATATGAAATGCAACAGCTGCAAATCACATGCCTTCACGTATGACTATATGAAAATTGTTTTAGTAATAGTTTCCTGGCCCTGAATATTTATTGTACTGTACAACCCAATTATCTTAGGTAGAACCTTATCTACTAGATTAGAAAGCTACTATATACGTTCATGTATTAATACGTCAAGTGATGCAATCTGCATCTGTTAATTTTGATAGATATTATCAATACATATAAAATAATAATAATAAATAGTAAATGTTATCAATGTCAGCCACAACTATATATGATTGTAATTTTTAAAAGGCCCTACCTTTGCAAATTGGAATGTATTTTATTAAGTAACCATCTTTTTTTTACCGTTTAGTTGAAGTACTTAACGTACATTTTCTGACCCACCAAATTATGTCAGCACACGACTTATGTACTAACTAGAACAGACACAACAGCCAGTCTCCAGCCGTTAATTCATCACTATGAAAGGATAAACCCACATTAATTCATCAATGACAATTTTTTGGCCATACCAAGAATCGAACCCGGGACCTTTAGCTCAATAGACAAACACGCTAACGACTGAGCTAAGGTGTTGGACTAGATCACAATCAAAGCTTAGTTTTTCTGGTGACGGGTAGGTCGGATTTCGAGTCTCGAGCAGGTGGATTGAGGGCGGTAAAAAGAGACATTCGATCAGAATGACACGTTCGATCAAAGGTGAGTGCGTAGCTCATGGTCCAACTTTTGGACGGTCCAAGGTCCTTGTTCCATCTGGCGTTTTGTGGGAGGAGCAATTACCCAGGACTTCCTTGCGGTTACCTTGGTACTCTGCATCACGCATACCACCGCAACAACAATAAAAACATGTCTTGCAAGTGAAATCAAAGATTATTGATCCTGAACGAGTTATGGAGGCTAAAGTAGCACTAGGTATAGCTCTACCATGCTAAACTCAAACTCTTCGTGTTATTCAGTTTATATAGAGAAATGATAGTTTCTAGTAGCTCAGCATTTCCACATTGGAAAGTTGATGGGCCATTTTGGTGTTAGTCGCTTCGAACTGTGGGTTGATTTGAAACATTGTTTTGCAAAGAGAAACTAAAAACTTGAGTTTATGGTGGAGACATCATAGCACAGGTGAACATTATTCGGTCAAATTGTGGTCAGTATAGCATTCCTTCTCTCGCCTACTAACAGCTCTTGACCAGAAACATACAAGCAGGTCGACATTATTCGAGGACAAGGTATATATAGGCTGAGATGAGACTGTGCTTGTCATGGTGAGAGCTTGAAGCAAGGTTCTAATGAGATACATGTGAGATGAAACTCTGCTTGCCATGGTGAGAGCTTGAAGCAAGGTTCTAATGAGATACAGGTGAAATGAAACTGTGATTGCCATGGTGAGAGCTTGAAGCAAGGTTCTAATGAGATACAGGTGAGATGAAACTCTGATTGCCATGGTGAGAGCTTGAAGCAAGGTTCTAATGAGATACAGGTGAGATGAAACTCTGCTTGCCATGGTGAGAGCTTGAAGCAAGGTTCTAATGAGATACAGGTGAGATGAAACTGTGCTTGTCATGGTGAGAGCTTGAAGCATGGTTCTAATGAGGTACAGGTGACATGAAACTGTGCTTGTCATGGTGAGAGCTTGAAGCATGGTTCTAATGAGATACAGGTGAGATGAAACTGTGCTTGCCATGGTGAGAGCTTGAAGCAAGGTTCTGGAAGGATGTAAATATTCCACTTTGAGGTGGTCTGTTTCATATTAACACGTCCACCGTTTTAGATCAGTTCTGCATTTATTTGTATATTCGCATGACCTTACTTGGGTACAAACACGCCCTTCTATGAAGCAAGCCGTTTATCGCACACGACCACCAAGGTGTAAAACAGCGACTCTATAATGAACTACTTCATCCTTTGGATCACCGATGAGTAATTGCATCCAGGATAATCGTGCTGTTACGTAAATCTCCATCGGAGAGCTGTTCACCTTCAGGTATCTGGAGTGCTTCCCCGCCAGACCACAACACAGGTCCATGTTGTGGAACGTGGAGGCAGCGATTTAAGAGCACACCTACTTTACAGGAAATATCCTCATAGTGAGGTTAATGGCAGTTCTGGAGTATCAAAACAATCTTCAAACATTCAATAATTTAATGTTGTGACCCTGTTAAGATTGCCGAAGAGTTTTTTTCTACGTTTTTTACTATTTATTTTGACCCCAGAACCGGGAGATTTCGTTTGAAACGTCCTTGAAAATGAGCTAATTTCCTCTTTTAATTAAATTATAAGACTTAAGATGTAAGGTTTTTAATCCTACTGTCGCACACTTCTTAACGAACGTGGGGTTACTAAACGTCTGACCCGCCTCGGTGGCGTAGTTGGCTAACGCGCTAGTCGTGTTGAGCTCGACTGCCGAGGACGGGGAGATCGAGGTTAGAATCTCGGTCGGGTGAACTTGGGGGTGGTTTTTCCTAAATAGTTTTCCACTCTCCCTCTACGCAAATGCGGGTTCACTTCCTCTAAATTCAACCTTACCAATTCCTAATATCAGCGTAATTAGTATTTAAGCGTATAACCCGAACAGGTAGTAAGACGCGGTGCTAAATAATAATAATAATAATAATAATAATAATAATAAACGTCTGAAAATTGCTCCGTTAGGCGGCCCACCTTAAATGTAGTGTGCCAAAAAGCTCCCGTGGACATTCATTATTATTCAGAAACCATAAAACATTAAGTTATCGTTCATTCATATCCTTATGTGTATTTTTTAAAATATTTAATCAACGTTGACTTAATTACAGGGAGAGGAGGGGTTACAACCTAGCAGGTCTCTTGAGACGAACGACTACATTAACGAATTCATGAGGTTAAAAAGTCTAATCGAAGTGGATCTTTACCACCCACCTCGCTTATTTGATTGATTTTAATACACTTTTGTTGCGTAAGGGGAGGTGAGAAGGGGGAAGGGGAGGGTATATTTATATTTAAAGTAGACGACAGCGCGGGCCCATCAGATGACAAGGATAGATAGGCCTAGACTACACTAATGACTGGTCCTTGAGTAATTAGTGACTTGGATGTTGGTGTATTGAGGAGTAGGGGGGACAAGTGATCTGAGCTATATCAGACCAATAATAATAATAATAAAAAAAAACTTTCACCGCGCGCGCGACCGGCGACTTTGCATCTCGTAGTTTAGTTTGTGATCTAATAGTTTTGATAGAAAATAACATTTATAGGTAAATGATTAAACGAGAAGAAACTTCTGCATATTTTGAAATGAACACGTACTGTCAGATGATTGCTGTAGCTAAGTAGTAGATCTACTTCCACTGCGCATGATGCAACACTATTGGATAAAACACCATATTATAGCCCGTCTCACTGTCGATTAACCGGGATATTATATACAACACTGTGTTATAGCCCGTCTCACTGTCGATTAACCGGGATATTAGATACAACACTGTATTATAGCCCGTCTCGCGATCAATTAACCGGGATACTAGATACAACACTGTGTTATAGCCCGTCTCACGATCAATTAACTGATATATTAGATACAACACTGTATTAGAGCCCGTCTCACGATCAATTAACCGATATATTAGATACAACACTGTGTCAAAGCCCGTCTCACGATCAATTAACCGATATATTAGATACAACACTGTATTAGAGCCCGTCTCACGATCAATTAACCGAAGATATTAGCTATAGCACTTGACACGAACCAAAGAGGGATTCTCTTCATTCAGCGATGATGGGATAAGTTTAGGTGTTAAAATAGGGATAACGAGAACTCCAACTATGTGATTTAATACACAAAGTCAATAGTTTAAACGACTCGTATCTGTGGAGACGTGGACTAAGGCGTCAGACTCATCTGGTTAGCTGGTGGCTGGGAGGTTGGGGCTCGAATCCTAGCCTGGTGTACTGAAGTGTTTTTTTTCTAAGTGGTTTTCCACCCACCCTCCACACAATTTCAGATATATTTCCATTGAATTCTAGCTTATCCATCCATATTTCATTAGTGTAAATATGCATATGGGCAGTAAGACTCGTTCTATATATATATATCTATATATAATACAGACAAACACACACACAATTTGTGTATGTGTAAGTTCAATTTTTTTTAATGTTTATCTAGATTGCACTTGTCTAAGAGGAACTCGAACTTGAATCTATGTAAACTTGTCAGTTTATGATTGATTTTAGCAACAGAACAAACAAATGCCGGGCAATGTTTTAAGACAAAGGTTCGACCGACCAAACTAACTCAGTTATTTCAGATCGCCAAAAAGAACAATTGTCACACACACGGATTAAATCTCG
>CABFWB010002019.1:0-49954 GCA_902151455.1 Timema bartmani
AAGGAACTAATAAATGCAATGATGAAATTAATTCTGTTGCTTCAAACAACTTTAATCCATGTATTTCTTAGTCCCTCAATGATTAAAGTTTCCATCAGCTGATTCAAAATTGATGTAATTCCTTTAAGAGAGTTTTTATAAAGTAGGTTTTAAATTTAATTTTTATAAAATTATTTTATTTAATACCATAACTGGCTGTTTAAATAGTTATCGTATAGGGTCAATATTGATTAATTGGTCAATATTTTTTTAGCACCACGTTTTACTACCTGTTCGGGCTAAACACCTATATACTAATTACATTAATGTATCAGGGATTAGGAAGGTATTCATTTAAAGAAAGTGCACCCGAATTTGCGTGGAGGAATAGTGGAAAATCGTTTAGGATAATCCACTCTTTGTGCAACCGACTGGGATTGAACCCCGATATCTCCATATTCGGCAGTCTAGTCTAACAAGAGAGTATCTCGTTAGAACACGCGGCCACCGAAGCGGGTAATTGGTCAATATTGATTAATTAAACTTTTGTGGCGTTTGTTTTTCATTTTTTTTATCTAAAATATCGTAAACGATTGTACCGTTCTGATTACACAAACTAAGAACTAAATATTTAACAAACTAAACAATATTAAACTTGAATTTGAACCCGACTCTTACAGACTTGAAAATATGTTGATACTGCATTTAGAAACAAAGTCCTACCATATTTTAAAACTGTACCGTCTACATTATGCACAGAAGTCCAGCTACCAGCTACATTTGAAACAAGATATATCTTTTCTCTGCCTCAACTTCTCTTATCAACTAGGTCGGACGACGTAATACCGCTAATTTAAATCTTATCCTTCTTCACCTTCAAAATATTAAGATAGTCCTCAGGGCTTCTTTGTTTCTCCTTCCCGTAAGACCGGAGACTGTGTAGTCAGTTTAGTGAACCCTGACAGGTACTTTGAATACATAGATTTAATGCATACATATATTACTTTGAATACCATATGTATAAGAATGTATATTAGGTAACTACTATACAGGTTATTTGGGCACTCAGAGTCCAAACTGCACATACAGCTGGTTTGAATCAAAAGTAATACAAAATCCCTATACACTTACATCTGGAAACCTATGCTAATACCATTAAATTGTATTCAAAGTTTCGGCGTACAGCGCCGGGAAAGCAAAGCTGTGGACTGGTGTGCTGTTTACTATTAATTGTTATCTTCTGCTTCCATGCTCCAAGATGACGAGGTGTGTAGTGCCACGCGCCTAGCTCATATGCAACCTGTTGTAAATGCACGCTTACACAGTTTTACTCTTCCGGCACTGTATGCCAAAATTTTGAAAACAATTTAATGGTTTTAGCATAGTTTTCCGGATGTAAGTGTACAGGGATTTTGTATTACTTTTGATTCAAATAAGCTGTATGTGCAGTTTGGGCTAGGAGTTTCCAAGCACCCTGTATATGTACATATATTAGTACAAAAGGGTTTTCTAAGTATTCAAAGTAACATACATAATGTATATATAATAATCTAATAGCATTTATACCTGTAGCTACTCATATTAGTCACAACACATAATGTATAGGCCTACTTGTAGTGGTCCCGGCTATAAATATTACTTCCATAAATTTATTTTTCTTGAAAAATCAGTAGAACTCATTTATAAATAATGCTTAGTTGAATAGATGTGCCACTGATAGCATTTGATTTGTCCACCAGTAAACTGTTAGGAAATATTTAAAAGTATTCTACAACTGAATTAAGTTGTTTGATTAAATGTGACCATGAGGTCGAATTGACGTGTGACAATGACCGCTGACAGTTGGACAGAATCAATAAATTGAATATATATATATATAGCTTTAATTCATCAAATAGTTCTACAGCATCTTCAGTAAAGGCCTCCTTCATGAAATTACCACCAGCGAAAGTCTTCTCTTCTTAGCCTGCACATGCTAAACTTTGAGCGAAGCTACATTAGCAGAAAATTACTCCACTATGAGCTTAAAAATATCTAGGAAAAAGGATCAAGTTAATTGCGGTAGTTAAAAAATAATCTAAGCTTCCTAAAACAACTTAGATCTGCTGTTGATGTCAGAGTCTAAACCTGCACGTTCATTAGACTCATCGCCACTAAGACTAAAACTAACATTTACAGTACATTATGACCAATTAACTTTATTTTGATCACTCTAAAAATTATGTGAAATATTGTGTTATGTTTTCAAAGTTTAAAAGACCCAAAGATCAAATGTAACTAATATGTAGTTTTCTTACGCAATATACTGAGAATTGACGTGTGGTAGACTGTTTGCCGACCCCTGGTTTATATTATAGCTCTATCTGATAAGATGTACCATGGTGAAACAAGCAAGGTAAGTTTGCTACCTTACAGCTTAACCGATGTGTCCAGTCAATGCTGAAATAAAATAGTTTTTAGTGTATTTGACAAATGCATCAATATTAGTCTTAAGTCGACCATGTCAAATTTAATTTACTCTGTTTGCACAAAAAACACTTATATGTAAGGCCGTAAAATAACAAATTAATTATTTTGAAACTATATTTTTATTTCAAGTAGTAATTCATTAAAGAGTAAACATTTAAGTAATTTAAATATGTTTGGTTGATACAAAATAAATATGATTTATAAGACAATGCATTATTTGTGAGTGGTAGAAGTGAAGGAAATTCTATGGAACCGTCCATCTTTGACAGTTGGTTACTGGAAACAGTGTTCCCATTCTGGTAGAATAGCTGCAACAAAAATAATTATAATTTGTGAATAATATTATAATTCATATAAATAATACTTATATTATAACGACTATTGTTGAAACATAATTGCTAGCTATTTCCGGTAAGTATTCGTGACATAATGAGAATTAACTTACCCCTAAAAGTTTTGAGAAATCAATTATTAAATGTTTAGTTACAAACAACTATATCATTACACATACAAACCATATCGTAGTTAAAAATATATTCTCTAACTATGATTGTATTAAATATATTATTTTTAGATATAATTTTTCAAATAATATATTTAAAAACATTTTATTACTTTGTGAAATTGATAAAATACCTTCACTATAATCTAATGTATCCAAAGAAGAGTACTACTACTACTACTACTACTACTACTACTACTACTACTACTACTACTACTACTGCTACTGCTACTGCTACTGCTACTACTACTACTACTACTGCTGCTGCTACTACTACTACTACTACTGCTACTGCTACTGCTACTACTACTACTACTACTACTACTACTACTACCACTACCACTACTACTACTACTACTACTACTACTACCACCACTACTACCACTACTACTACTACTACTACTACTACTACTACTACTACATACTACTACCACTACTACTACTACTACTACCACTACTACTACTACTACTACCACCACTACTACTACTACTACTACTACTACTACTACTGCCCTATTCTTATTGAGAATCAACGTAAAAGTAGTTTAGTATAAATTATTATGATGAACATACTTGGTACATTTATTCATTTTACTTGGTTAATTAATTTTAATATGATATTCTCTACACAACCTAAAACTGTGTGATAAAAAAACTTTATTTTTACTGCTTTAATATTTCCAAACGAAAATAAGTGTCTTATCTATTAGACACTACATTAAAGGGTGGCTTTATAAAAAATATGAAATAATTCTAAAACTAGATTATTGAAATATATATATATATAATACTACTACTACTACTACTACTACTACTACTAGTACTACTACTACTACTACTACTACTACTACTACTACTACTACTACTAATACTACTACCACTAATACTACCACTACTACTACTACTACCACTACTACTACTAACACTACTACTACTACTACTACTACTACTACTACTACTACTACTACTACTACTACTACTGTCCTATTCTTATTGAGAATCAACGTAAAAGTAGTTTAATATAAATTATTATGATGAACATACTTGGTACATTTATTCATCTTACTTGGTTAATTAATTTTAATATGATATTCTCTACACAACCTAAAACTGTGTGTTAAAAAACCTTTATTTTTACTGCTTTAATATTTCCAAACGAAAATAAGTGTCTTATCTATTAGACACTAAATTAAAGGGTGTCTTATGAAATAATTCTAAAACTAGATTATTGAAATATATATATATATATATACTAATTTAATGGAACATTTTTATCACTCTTTTCAATTTTTTTTATTAATTGAAGTGATAAAAATTTTCCTAAGGCTATTTAAATTTTAAAACTAGACCTTATTGAAAGTGGTTTTCCCATTACACATTTTAAAAAATTGAATAATTTCCGAAGCCCATTGGAGAAGTCATCGTAGAGATTTTTGAAAAATATCATATGCATATAAAAGCTATTTGGAGTGGTCACCTAAGGGTAATTATTTTATTAATTGCCTGCATCTAAGAGCCGTTTTGAATTATATTCTCTTGGATAATTTTTTGAAAATTAAATGCCATTAGAAGTGATTGGGAATGATCCTACCATGGAAAAGTGTTTAAAAGTGAAGTTTGATAAAAGGCCATCTATAAGTTTCATATTTAAAACTTTGATATTTTCGGAGAAGCGGGGTGTTTGTACTATGACGTTTCATTCACATTGCCCTAATGGATTCCCTTTCAAACTGTACTCCTTCAGCACTCATTTATTACTAACTCTGTCCATAAGGGGTTTTCAATATTCATTTCTGAGATAGCTCATCCTAACCATATTTACCTTTCTCTTATGTTTCTCCGGATAAACCGACGCATCACATCCATAAAACATTGTTGGTGTTAACACACTTTTATCTACTCCCACTTTTGCCTCTTTCGATGTATTAAATTATATTTTATAGATATATTCACAATTAAAAACTATACTAGATTAAAAAAAAGAATACGCTTTAAAATATATAAATGTATTAACTGTTTTATGAAAGGTTTTTTTTTGTAACATTAACTATTCACAAAATAAGGATGAAAACAATGACCGTATGAATGAGCGTGTCTGTTTCATAGTAAAAATGGCATTTGTTTACGGTTAAATTAATTTCTAATCGAAAAAATGCAAGGGATTTAAATAAGTTTATTAGGAGGCTACCAATCAGTAGATGTTGAGTATAAAGAGGGCCAACATTAAAATGTACTCACCCGTTTTTGGTGATCGCATTGTCTCGCAGTAGACTAGACTGCCGATGATGCGGATATTAAGGTTCGAATCTCAGTCAGGCGTGCTGATGGTGATTTTTCAAAATTGTTTTCCATTCTCCCTCCAAACAAATAATGGTACACTTTCTATAAATATAGCCTTCCTAATTTCTAAGACTATTAGCATAGTTAGTATGTATGCGTATAACCTGAAAGGATAGTAAGACGCGGTTCTACAAAAAATCGTACTCTTATGTAGCTTATAAGTAGTGAATATGTATGGATAAGTAAAATAATACATAGGATTAATAATATGGAGTTTGTTTAGAATTTATTAAAGCAATAATATTCCATTTAAAGTAGTATAGGGGCTATGTTACCGGCAGCAGGGATCTCGAAGTGGTATTCCTGACCAGCAACAACCTCTTCAGCGCACTCAGTGGTGAGGTCGTCAGGGATGATGGGCTTTGTGAGTTCCACGAAGGAGTCCAATGGACACAGGGCATCACATCCCGGTAACTGTAGCAAGTGAGGGTCAAGCTCGGTACTGTTCTTGTACGACACCTGCAAGAAACTCAAAAGTCTTATTGGTGAAAGTAGCGAGGAACAATTGAAGTTACTGACAAATCAACACTCAGAGAATTAATTATAACAGCTTGTAGTACTTTGTTTCTGTAGTTTCTTCGTAATTTTTCAAAGTCTTATTAAAAAATATCTTAATGGCAATATTCTAACTAGGAATATAGTGAGGTGTGTTTAATTAATTTCATATAAGATTTACCAATAATAAATGTTTAAACCTTGTTGGTCACGTTTTGATGATAAAAAAGTGACTGGTAATTACGTCAGCCCAAAATTGAATAGCAATAGAAAAGATTTAAAATTAATTAAATTAAAGACCCACGTCACTTTGTAAGAAATTATGTACTTTTTTTTCCACTCAAATTTTTTTTAAATATACATTTTCTAATATATGTTGCCAGTATTTATTTACCGTTATGAAGTACTCATCAGATTTGTTTCTGAGTTCTATCAGGATAGCAGAAGCATATGGAACAAGGATGCCATTGAAGACTTTTAATGTTTGCAGCATTTCAACCACGTTATTGTCATGAGCTGAATAAATGTACAGTCCTCTGTCAGGACTTAAGGTGCCGTTCAATTTTGCTTGGGTATTGGAAATTATTTCCTTCAGAAGGGGGCCTGAAATAAAAATATAATGTTGGAAAACAAATGTGACACATATTGAAATCTTCAGCAATGTATTTGTCAACTAATAATGCTACGTACTGGTGGATTAAACCACAGAATAGATATTTGAAGTAAAACAGGTATAGTTAAATAATTACATTTAATAAGAAATAATGTCATCAAAGCTAAATTTAATAATAGGTTCATGGATGGGGATGTACTTTGAGTACAAGATGATTCTAAAAAATGACAAAAGGTGAAACTGAATAATTAAGAAAGAAGATCAAGGCAAAGTAAATTTTAAAATGTCAAGTGTACAAAAAATATCAAACCATTGATGATATTATTAATATAATAGCTATATTTAACAGAAATTAAAATTAAAAAATACAAGCTATGTTTGATAGATACTTCTAGTAGGGTAGGCCTACATGTTGGATATCATTTTACAGATGATTTCAAAATAAATAATGATTTGGAACAAGGAGGTGTAATTTCTTCGTTCATTATAACTTTCTCATATAAAGATAAATTATTGTGATCGAGAAATTTTTTTGAGATTATTATAGATTTTAACGTTTTAAGCAAACACGAACCTAAAAGAATTGTATCTTACAATTCTGGCTGTCCCTATGTCTGATTGTATATCTGTCTGTTTCTCTGTACCTGATCATGGATCCAAAACGTTTGATGGACATTTTTCAAACTTAATACCTAGATGGTATGGGGGAATACTACAAAATACTTTTTTTAAACTTGCCCTTCAATTAAGGGTAGTTTATTGATGAGGAATTTTTTTGATTTAAAAATTTTCGAAAATGGCTCTAACGATTTTGTTTAAAATGCTTATCTAGCATTTTATTAACATGAAAAATAGCACTATATAATTGGTTTTTGAGCAAATATTTTTTTAAGGCTTGTAATGATATTGTTTTGGAATTCTCTAATATATTCAAAAAGTCATGGATGAAGTTTAATCTTCTTTAAAGTGCTATAAGCAAATGCTCCTTTCAATACTTCATCCATGGAAAATCACGCGTTTTCAGAAATAATGTTAATGTAATAAGCTTTAAACTTTTTTTTTATTAAAAGATCAACTCCGTAGTATTGAAAAGATATAAAGACGCTGGATCCTTATACCCAATAGGAAGCCAGTCTTCACAACATCGTATTCCCAGGAGTCTTTCTATTAGTTGGTCTTGACACTGGTGACAAGGTGTCCAAGAGGCAAGGAGTAGGTCATATATAAGCCGCTTGTGAATATGAACAAACATAGTGCTGGGAGCATAAATCTATAGAACGTGTAATATCAAGAGAGTGCCACTAACTTAAATCCATAGAGTACACAGAAAATAATCCGTAGTTCAACGAAAATTGTATCATTTCATTTAATATATTCGTCACCGAAGGTATAATCATCTTAATAAACCACGTGCAACATCAAAAGTCTTGTTTACTTAATATCATAATAGATAGTGTTCAATCACAGGGAATTATCACGATTACAATCCGTCCGACTTTAATCAGTGCTCGATCACGGGGCTATAAATACCAATACTAAACCGTATCATCTTAATAGGTGCATTCGCGAGAAAAATAATCCGTAGCGCGATAGGTTGATAACTTATTTCTCAAAATCTTGATATATTTTACAAATTGTTCTGACGATTTGTTTCCAAATGGGTATCTTGATAATGTTTAGCATAAAAAAATAACAGTATATACCTGTATTTGAGGTAAAAACTCATTAATGGGTAGTTTGCTTGTGATCGATTTTTTTCAAAAACTTGAAATATTTTACAAATGGCTTTAACGATTTGGTTCCAAATGGGTATTTTGGCCGTGTTTGACATGGCAAATAACAGTGTATTATTGTTTTTAGGGCAAAACCTTTTTAATGTGTAGTTTACTGATGACTGGTTTTAAAAAACTTGAAATATTAAAAAAATTACAATATCTATTTGGTTCCAAATGGGTATTTTGGTAGGGTTTGACATGATAAATAACCCTGTATACTTTTGTTTTGGGTTAAAATTCAATAGAGGGTTGTTTACTTATTAGTGATTTATGAAAATTCAAATTATTTTAAAATGGATGTAATGATTTTCTATTAGGATATGTTGTTTTTTCAAATTTGTTAGGTATGTAAGCTGCTGCAAGAAATTCCAACATTTTATTTTAGAGATAAGAAGGGAAATGTGTTTAGAATTGAACACTGATAATATTAAGTACATGCGCAGACAATGAATACAGATTGAAAATGACAATTCAAAGACCAACGTGAACAACATGTAGAGTTGTTAAGTTGGTGAGTTAAAATATAATGGAGAATGGAGGAGGTTAAATAATAACAAGTTCCATATCCTATACAAATCTTCAGACATTGTTAGAGAAATCAAACTTCCATATTATGATGGGCAGTACATGCAGCGTGAATTGAAGAAATTAGAACCACGTTAAGGGTATTGAATTGCAAACTTAATGGGAAGAGACCATTGGGAAGATCTAGGCACAGTTGGGAGGATAACATTAGAATGGACATGAAAAAGAGAGGGTGTAATGAGGAGGACTGGATGGAACTATCTCAGAATAGGGATAGGTACCACACTTTATTAAGTCAGTGATCTTTCGAGTTCCCAAGGTCAGAGTAAGTAGTTAGGAATAATACATTTTATGTAATTTGAAATCTTTAAATAACTCACTATTTAAATATCTCAATAGGTTTTCCGGAGCTATCCAAAGAACATGTTTTAGTGCTTTAAAAATGATTACTTGAATATCCCTTGAGTTAATTATAATAACAAACCTGCCGACAACCTCTGTAATTCATTTGTGCCAGCGGCGGTAATGAACTCTTCAAATAAATACAAATTTTTAAGAGGTTGAGGGTAATATGGTTTGGTCCATTCAGGAAGAGGAAGATTGTACAGCTCCTGAAAGTTAAACAACCATAAAAATCAATAATACATGATACAATTATAAACATTAAAAATATTAATACAAATTTATTAAAATATTTTTTTATATAGCTTAAAGCATTGTAAAATGTTTCTGACTCATGAAAATTATAATCAATTTTACAAATAGAAACATTTATTTTTCAAATAGTTTTAGACTATAGTAATATGTTACTAGCCTATATTTGACTCACATCTATGAAAAGAATGTCATAAACGATCCTCTTGAACGTGGAATATCCAGCGAATTCTGAAACTTCCTCCTGAACCGTTGCCGTTGTGTTCATGACACAAAGATACTCGTCTGACTCTTTCAAATAGGCCAGTAGTGTGGTGTACTTAGCACAGTTGTCTGTGTTCCATATTAGCTGTAATTAAGATGTACATTTTTGTTCATCCTGAAAGGTGGTAAGCTTATTTAGTTGGATTTACACTATAGTGTAGTCTATGAAATACGACCATAGTGTAATGCGTAAAGGTAAGATTGTCACCTTTGAAGATAAATGGAGTGTGTAATGATTGATGATAATTTTCCATGTATTTTAAATTCAAAAATTAAATCAATATTACATATATATTATAAAACTATGCCTACGGATAATTTAATAGAATACTTGACATGAATAAGGATATTTAGTTTGTTTTATCGTAACTGAAAGTAAAATCTATTTAAGTTAAATTAATTTATGTTTGTAAAATTAGTAGCACCAAGCCCATGTATCCGTTGAGGACACCACCAACTAAAATTTAACCTGACATTTTAGTAATTAATGGCTTATAGTAATAATTAATTAAAGACCTATAGAATATTGAAATTATTTGAAAAAAACTTGTTTTCAAACTAAATAGTTATATCTATTTTAAAACATAATTTTAACAAATTAAGTTACTTTGATTTGATACTATTAAAATCAATACACACTAAGCGATAAATGAAACATGACCTAATTCGAAATGTGTTTAATTTTTTATCGAAATGTCAAATTAAACTTTATTCTCATTTTATGGTAAATTATAGAGTAATAATATATTAACTATATTTTTTATGTGCAGTGTTGTGATAACTAGGTTTACTATAAACCCATAGTACGTATCAAAATATCTTACCTGATCATTGCTCTGGTCCACCATATGAATGGGGATATCTTGGAACTTGATGTTGGGTTGGGCACGGTTCTGTTCTGTGGGCGGGTACAGACCGGCTAGATTGGATTGGGCGCTCGCGAGAGTACGGTCAATATAGGAAGTTCTCACATACGTGTCATTCACGTTGTATGTTTCTGACAAGATGTGATTGTAACGTTTCCTGAAGAAAGATCCTTGTTTGAAGTGCTGCTCTTCGCCAATCTAGTAGGAAATAGTTTTAATAAATGCGTGCACATTTATTCATTCAACTAAAATATCATCAATAATTATTTAAAATGTACGGGAAGTGACAAATAGCCCTACATATAGGCATACAACCCTCTGATATTTTTAAAAGAGTGGTCAAAAGGGACTGAAAATATATTTATTCAAAACATCAAAACGTAAAGCTCCACCACATTATATAATTCTAATGTAGACTCTTTGCCTCATCCATAGAATGATATTAGTTTTCTAATATATCGATACTAAACTTTTTCTGAAAAAGAAAATTAGTAAACTTTAATCCGTTGGCTGGTAACTTACATAAGAGAGCTGACCGAAGCCTCGAGGCCAATATTTGGCCTCGTCTTTGTAGGGGTCATTAGGGTAAGATTCTGTCGGAGCTCTATCCCCATGTCGGAAGAGCTGCATCCAGCATCACCATAGTATTGAAAAACAAAACAAAGATTACTTATCCAAACTTATTCCTGTAATTGTCTAATAATAAGTTAAATATATGATTTCTTAATTAAATACTGGAATCAACTAGAATGTGTAGGGTCTACCATACAGAATTTTAAAAAATAGCCATATAAAAATGGGAATATGTATTTGAGAGACTATTTATATTATACATTTATTGGCATATCAAAAGTGTTGCATTTACCGTTTTTACATATTCACTAATAGTTTATAGGTAAGGGGTGTAACTTGAGGAGTAGCCCTTAAAACGAATATTTGGGTGGAGTATTTTTTAATTTTTACTGTTTTATTAAATATCTGTCTCAAGTGTTAATTTTTCCAGCCTTTATAAAGTATAATTAGCTGATCCATCACTAAGGGGTCTTTTTTTTTCAGACCTTGAATCCCACAACGCTACTGTTTTAACACGCTTTAGAATTAAAAACACAAAATAATATTGATACTACATATATTTTTTATTACTAGCTCTTTGGACCTTAATCGCCTATAGTACATAATTAAATAGAATTAAAATAATAAATGTTACTTTTAATATTTTTTTTCTTTACGTTTATTTTTGCAGATGACAACATCTCTTGCATTAATTTTTTTTACTAATATAGAACCTTGTAGAAATCACGTTTGTGTTTGCTGTAATAATGTTGTATCGCATTTTTAATTTAATATTATTGGAATATGACCAAGTTAATGATAACTCCGAAGCAAATTTGGATTCGTATAACAATTATTATTGTAGTAACACTCTATGGTACACTGTAGTTACTCTCTCTTCGACCCTGAAAAGTTGTGCCATGTAAACAATGTAGTAATGTTGTGCTAGATAATAAACCAACACCATGGATTATTGCATGCACACGTCGTATTGAATGTGGTTAAATGCTGAGTAAGCCTTCTTTAAAGACGAGACTTCTCAATTCTCCCTAATTGCTAATTGATCATGACATAACAATTAATAAAGGAAAGCCAACGCCCTTCAAGCTGGGAAATAACATAATTATTACTTGCTTAGGTGGCCACGTGGTCTAACGTGCTACTCTCGTGTTGGACTAGACAGTCGAAGAAGGGGAGATCAGGGTTCGATCCAGGTCGGGTGCTTTGAGGGTGGGTTTCCTAAAGGGTTTTCAACTCTCCTTCCTCGCAAATGTGAGTGCACTTCCGCTCAATTAAAACCTTCCTAATCCCTAAACTATTAGTGTAATTAGTACATAAGCGTATAACCCAAACGGTTAGTAAGACGCGGTGCTAAACACAAAACACAAAAAATCATAGCTATTAGGGAGAAGATTTCTTTACTAATATCCGGCAAACGGGACCGTTATGGGTGAGCATTAGTGTCGTGCGTTGTACGTGACCAAGACGAGGTTGGTCACGTGAGCATCGAATTTGGACAAGTGAAACTGACATGATAGTCTTCATACCACAACTCCTAGTTAGCATAACGTAACGACCATCACATTTAATGTAAACTTTCTATAGACTATTAGAACTTTTAATTAAATAACATCAACATGCATTCTTATAGGCTTATGTCTTATGAGTTATGAGTTCATCCCTACCCCTTCACCCTCATAACTCACATAGATAGCCACTCTGCCAAATCGTCCAAGTGGGCTTGTGACAGAAAGGGTGGTGACATTTTGAAGGTAGTAGTGACATTATTAGTTTATTTTCTCTATAATTATTGGATTACATTAAAAATATTTTCTTATAATATTATGTTGTCAGCCTATTAAAATATGTCTTTATTTATTTGAGGAAGGCTAGATATTTGTTTCCCATCATTTACTTCAATACCAGAATTACGACATTTTACGTGAAACGTCGTTTAGAAAGAGTTAATTTAAATTCCTTATGATTTTTTTTTCTTAAGCTACACAACTCTATTTTTCTTATTGATTTTATATATAAAAAAAACTTTGATACCTTTCTCTTAATTAATTTTCCTTTTCGAGATTAATCACAACTACTTTGAGACACCAACACAAATTTATCAAGGAACATTTTGTTCTGACCGTCTGAAATATTTGTAAGTAGCCTACGGGATTAATCGTTCGTTTGGAAGTAAAGAATAAATCAAAGATGTGTAGTTGATAAGGTTTATGTAAATATTTTTGTGCAGCATTTGAAGATCTCATCAAATTGTTTGCAGCTACACAACAACCGACGGTTTGTTTTACATTCCCATTTCTTTATTGTTAGCAATCAAAAAAGTTTCCATATCAATCGTCTTTACACATAACTCACTTAGTATATTCATCCCTCCTCAACAATTTTTGAGGCAGAAATCTACATTTATTTTGGGCATTATGTCTAGGATAGTTAAAAATGCAACTCTTAGTTTTCTAAGCTTTCAGTAAATGGTTCTGTCAAAATATCAAATATTTTAGAGACTGTACATGCAATCAGGAATGAAAACTCATGGTGAGGCAACTAGCACCTAGTTCACTAGGTCCGTATTCGAAACCCCGTATCTCGTTTCAGAGTCTAGTTGAGGAAACTATGCTGTAGTATATCACACGTGTAAACTGTGTTGGGTGAGTATAAACCTAACATTCATTTTTCATGGAATATAACGCACGAATGAACAATTATTACTAACTATCAAGCACTCATAGTCACATATTATGGTAGGTGTCCATGAAACACAGGAGTTTCATATTACTGGATATTTACATGTAGATATGAACATTATTTTAATATTTGTTATAATTCATTCAAATACAAGTTTGGAAATTATCTATTGCTAATGATTATATGAGAACGTAATAAGTTGATCAATAACATATCTACCTTATTTAAATAATCACTGAAGAATTGTCAAATAGTTTTTAACTAAAGAGGATTTTAGCCTGACCAAGAGTATGAAATACTTACCACGCTAGAAAAGATGATCGTACCTAGATCGTCAGCAGAATCCACTGAAAGAGATCGGACAGGTCCATTAATGAGCAGCAAAGCTACCACCAGCACTGTCGAGATAAATAAATATTCCATCACGACAGGTGACCTGAGAATCCTTAAGGTGGTTTAAAACAGGGTACACACCAAGTTCTGGTTAAACCATCCTGTTTTATACATGAACAATTTTTCAAAGTATCAATCTTACGTTGCGTTTGTCTAGGCTTAACGTCATAGCTATGGATCAAGTAATTCCTACGTAATCATATACAAATAAAAAAAATTGTCTGCTATCCGCATGAAGGACAAAGGGAAAGATAAGATAGTAGTTTTTATCCTATTGTTAAGACGTTGGTTTGGTATTAAAAAAAGGTCTTTTTTCAATATTTCTATAGATTTTTTTTAACGTGCATTTGCCTGAGACTTAGCTCACATTCAACATCTTCAAATACCAGAAAAGAATGGAACTTCAAGGGCAGTGTTTTATGTGTACGAGGATTAATGAAGAAACCCCCATACCCTTCCCGTCCACGTACACACCCCAGCTCATATCACGTGCTATCTTATGTACCCGCAATACAAGCCGTGAAGAATGTTCACTGCATACGCCCAGTTTTTTTGACACCGCTTCGTTCACTGATAATATATATCTTACCATGTCTACCTGAAAAAATAATGAGTACAATAGAAGAAGTCAATACTTTACCTTGTGTGTCCGTAAAATTTATATATATATATAGTTTTCAAGCTATACGCATATATATATATATATATGAGTATAGCTTTAAAACTGTTGGTTTTATAAAAATATGTTTCAAATAAAAGATTTTTAATATAAACAGAACTACACATTTGCAATTATAAATAATTTCATATCTAAAATATATACGCAGTTATGATACAATTTTAGAATTTACGCATCTGTACGGTACCCTTAAATTAATTAGAATGTTCACTGCATACGCCCAGTTTTTTTGACACCGCTTCGTTCACTGATAATATATATCTTACCATGTCTACCTGAAATATAATGAGTACAATAGAAGAAGTCAATACTTTACCTTGTGTGTTCGTAAAGTTTATATATATATATATATATATGCGTATAGCTTGAAAACTATTGGTTTTATAAAAATATGTTTCAAATAAAAGATTTTTAATATAATCAGAACTACACATTTGCAATAATAAGTAATTTCATATCTAAAATATATACGCAGTTATGATACAATTTTAGAATTTACGCATCTGTACGGTACCCTTAAATTAATTTTGACGAAAAATTAAGATTAGCCATTTTGTTTGTAATATTGACCAATGCTCAGAAAAAAAAATTAATCAAAATCATTAGAGCCAATTTTGAGAAAATTGATTTTTAATCTTTTCACTCTTCAGTAAACTACTCTCAATTTTAGGGTTAGACAGTCAGACAGACAGCATTGCAAAAACAATTTTTTAAGGTTTGGGGGTCATGAAATGTCGACATCCATCAACATTTAGGTTTAGATTTTTTTGACGGTCTTAATACTTGACCTTAAGTGTTCGTGCATATAGCTTGAAGGCTATTGATTTTATAAAAATATATTCCAAGTAAAATATTTTTATTATAAAGACATATACAAATTTGAAATGATAATTAATGTCATAATTCAAAGACTTGTGAAGATATAATTAAGAATTAGAATTTGCGCATCATTACGGAACCCTTAAAGTCGTATTGACGAAAAATTTAGGGTAGCTATTTTGCTTTAAATATTGATCAAAATCATTATAGCCAATTTTGATAAAATCGATTTTTTCTTTTTTCGCCTTAAAGGAAACTACCTTAATTTTAGGTTTAGATATCCAATTCCAATAACCACTCGGGGTAACCATATGAAAACCCTTGATATCAAGTTTTAGACCAATCGGTAAAATAGTTTAGGCTATAGCCCAAGGTACAAACAAACAGACAGATTGCATTGCGAAAATCACTTTTTCTGATTAGGGGGATCATGAACGTCGACCGACATTCATCAAGATCTTGAGTTCAATTTTTTTGGTGATCACAATACATTCTCTACCTGTAAGGTAGCGAGAAAGTAGAAAGAAAAAAGAGTAACACAGCAAAAATAATTGGTTGTTGAAGAGTTAAAACAAATGAAGGCTACGTAGAACTGTAATAGCTCATAATATAGAAAATAAATTATTCATTTTCAATGTTTTTAGCCTAGTTTGATACACTATTTTGTTTTTAGGACTTTTCTAGTGGACATTATCTTAAGACCTACCAGCGTGCCAAATCTTATATTTTTAGGGTGTTTATAGGTGTTAGAATAATAATTCATTTGGATAGATGGATAGACATATATAACAACTGTATCGAATTATGATGTTCAACAACCAACTGCACTCTTTATATAGTTTCCAATCCAAAAACAAATATGTAAACCAATAAATTTTAAAAACAATCCTTAACACTAAATATTAATCAACTGTGTTTACAAACAAATGCAATACAGAGAATGCAATATTAACCTAAGAGCGATCATAGGATGCTATGTAAAATTAAATTTTATGCATTGTTACAAAACCTATAGGAAATAAGAACATTACAATAAAACAAAGAGGATAAATGTTCAAACTCTTATGGTTTTTTAAGGTTGTCTTTTTACATATATTTTAATATTTTCATTTTCTGCTATACAATAAATGTTTTGTTCTATTAGCTTAGGAATTTTTGTGGAGGAACCTTCCCCCCCTTTATCGGTCATTAAGTTTACAATTTAATTTTTTCCCCCCAGAGTTTTTGATGTATCTCTTTTACTTGCCTGACAAATTTCAATCTTCTACCACAGTGAGTAGTTTTTTTAGCATAATATATTACTACCTGTTCAGGCTGTACACATTTGTACTAATTACGCTAATGAGGAAGTTTAAATTTAGAAAAATTTTACACTCATTATGTGGAGGTGGAGTGGAAAACCATTTAAGAAAATAACCAGACATATTACACTCGACCGGGATTTGAGCCTCAATCTCCCTACTACCGGCACTCCAGTCTATTGTGTGAGTGACGTCTTAGACTATGTAGCCACCGAAGCAGAATAAGTTAAACCTATTTTTTTTTACGTAAATTTTGAAAATTTTAAAATCCCTCATTTCACCAAACTCCACTTAGAACTCTCAAATATCTCGTAAAATATTGGGGTATTTAAAATAATCCCACTGCGTTACTAACTTTTTATTTTTATTTTATTTTCTCCTAAAAGTATATTGTGGTTTGGACTTTTCCTTGCATTTGGAATTACACACACCAATGGTCACAGGGTTTAAGGCGTCAATACATCCATAAACAGTCAACTCCTCTTATAGTGAACCAACAATGGACCCGAATATCTGGTTCACAATTTCCAAAGTTCATTAAAACCAAAATATGTATTGACTTAAAAGCAAAATACAAATATCACAATTTGAATACCTTTATTTAAATCTATTTCTTAACATTTAAATATTCAGCTATGTGCTTTTGCTTGCTGTATATAATTTTAATTAATATTTTCTGCCTTTTAATGGGAGAAATAATCTATTTATCTTAATATTATGTGTCTATATATCTAAGAGCAAATCATATAAATATGTTGAGCGTTAACTAGATGTGGGTTTTATTTGTTAAGGAATCAAGATTTTCTTTTTAGTTTGAATATAAAACATCCAACACAAAATATAATTTCTCTTTGGATTTAAGATTGAAATATATTCTGTAACTACTCTTTGGATTGCAATTGATTTGGCGATCAAGTGAGACAGAAAAAAATAAATGAATTCTACAATAATAATTTGTAGATATTTCCAAACCTCTCTTTGACAAGAAAACCTAAAAAGAATATTTAGACATTAAAAGAAACTAATAGAGTATATAATTGTTACAAATTTAAAACGCAAAATTAACCGTATTAATAGGTTTTTTTTCGGCATTGCTTCGTTCGCTGATGAGTTAACATGATGGAATATAGCTTAAGTACCCTGTATTCTTAAATATAAGGAGTACAACAGAATAAGTCCCATCTCAATCCGATGAGTACTTTATGAGTTTACTGGCAACAAACAAACAGATGAAATCGACAGTACGGACAAATCTACAATTTTATTATTATGTATAGATATTTACACATATTGTGTGTGTATGTCGTAATTATTTTTAATTATCAAAGTAATTATAATTATAATTTTAAATAAGATATATTACTTTTTCTATAGATTAAAGTATGTTGTATTTATAAATATTTAGCTGAAATTTTAATAACCTCATGAGATGTAACATTTCGAGCTATTTAAGATGCAAACTATTATGTTAGTCAACAAAAATATACAAACAAAAATTAACTATTCCTACGCTGGACTTATCTGTTTTAAAGAGACTCAAATTAACATTGTTTCTAAAATTGTAATCTAAAATACATTATATTAGAGGAAGGGAGGAAAAAACAATTAAGGTAACTTTTAAGCAACTAATTCCCCTTGTATTCGGGTTCTTAATAAAAGCTAAGGATTATTAACATTTGAGACTAAGCGAATAATAAACTTAGAATCATTCCCAAGCCACCAGCTCAACGTTATAACCACGCAATGTTGACCTGGTCGTAATTCAAACTAATAAGTCCTTCAAAGTTTCCTGGGAATCTTATCAGCCATTATCGGTCTTGTCCATAGCACGGCACTATTATAGAAATACTTTGTATAGAAGTTTGCCAATCAAATTAATAAATTAATGTGCGTGAATATTGTAGAACATGCTATCCTAGTCGACAAAAGATTACATATTGTTATTATTATTTAATGGATGTAAGAATAAAATAAATATTGATTTTTAAAGTAACTATAATTATTAATAATAAAAGAATCAATGTATACATTTTCCCATCTATTAATTTTCTTGTTATACCCTATATAAAAAAGAATAATTTAAATACACCATTATTTTATCGTACTTATAGCACATGGATCAATTATATAGTGGTATTGTTTTCCTACTTCTTTAGATTTGTTTTAATTATCCTTAGATTATAATGTACCGGTGATACCATAATAAAGATAGTTGTATAGTACTAACAAAATTAGCAACGTCATATTTACAACGAGTAAATAAACTCTAGCATTCATCACGAGTTGGAGGAAAGATGTGTCAGTAAAAACATGGACTGGAATCGTGAAAAAAAGGTTGTGACAATTTCAAAGGTTGGCAACTCTGAGCTACAACAATATTCTTACTCGTTTTAAGACAAGCCTACATTTAGAGTTCATATCTTTAAATTACCTATTAGTCAATTAAACTTTTTTTTTTCCTACACTCAAATGCATTCAGTCATAGTCACCGTTAAAAATATAGTGCTATTTAAAATTTTATTCTCAAAATGTTTTGTATCCTAAGGTGATCTATTAAAACGATTGAAGTATCTGACCTGTAAAACTCATAGATTTATTCTGAAGACATCTCATAAATATTACAAACAGTTGAATCAAATTATCTCAATCAAAATATTTAGGATTCTAGCAGAAAATAAAAATAAACTTTTATATTTGCTTGACTTTACATAGGCTGAAACCAAAATTAAACTATATTTAGAAATGTTCTTATGGGAATTAAAATTAAAACATCACATTTCAGAACGATTATTATAGCATTGGAGGGGTAAAGAATTATCTGGTTAAGATTTGTCACCCATTATTTCAACCAAGAATTGTTGAAAATCATGTGAAATCATGCAATTTAAATAAAGTCCCAATCACTGAGACATATCAGATCAATTTAGGACAGGTTTGGAAGGATTCATTTAATAAGATGCTTCTCAATTATTCTCAACTGAACCAATGTGATAATGTTCAAGCCAACGGGCGAAGACCTTCGAACGCTTGAATTTGCCTTAAAATATATTTTCCTTAATTCAAAAGAAATTAAATTGTCTAGAAACTTTGATTAATCGTATTGAAACAAGTAGATCTACTAAAGAATGTATTTTCAGCCCTACATTATACTTTTATGCATAACTCATATAATAACTACTATAAAATACTAATAAGAAAATAATGGATTCGTTTAATATATAATATATTTAGTTTGATAATATAATAATTTTGGACGTTTTTCGCATCAATTGGTAGGCCACGTTCGTTTAGTCTGTTCTGATGGTGACAAAGAGGCTGGGAATCAAATTTTGTTGGGTGATGTGGGGGTGGTTTTTCCATAATGATTTACGTACATTTACTCCAAGCTATACCATCATCATTCATCATTCATTAGTGTAATTAAATGAACTGGGACTAAGACGCCATGATATATCAGATGTGATTTTTTTAAATTTATGGGCTTACTGGACAAAGTAAACGTGTAGGCTAGAACTAAACAAACCTTTCACATCCTGATCTTGTTTTGTACATCTGTTTGAAATATATGATTTATTATTATTATTATTATTATTATTATTATTTAGTATCCTACCCAGTATTAATAAGTATAATTAAATATAAATTAGCCACTTTGGAGGTCATATTCTCTAAAGCCTCACTCTCGCAATAGACTTAAGAGTATCGACGATGGGAAGTTTGGGGTTCGAATCTCAGTTGATTGTAGGCCTACTAAATGTAATTTTTTTAAATTGGTTTTCCATTCTCTCAAGAAGAAAATTAGGGTAAGCTCCCTTCAAATTCAACCTTACTCATACCTAACAAAATAGCGTAATTAGTATATATGCGTGCAACCCAAAGGGGTAGTGAGACACGATGAAAAAATCCAAGTATTATATTATACTAACCTATCAAACGCTAATTATTAATTGACCTGATGTAAATAAAAAATCGTTTAAGTATCAAATTTTCTAAAAATATTAAATACATGATCATTTCTTAAAACAATTATTTCTCTAGCAGAATTTATTGATATTTGGACTGTTATTTTTTATATAGGCCTATGTATTCTTTCCTTAATTCATGTAAAGGGGTCATTAAGTGTATATAATGTTCTAGAAGGTAATACATTTTGTGACCTGGCTTACACAACTTATTTTATTTATTGATAGGCATTACATGTCTATTTTAGACAATGTTAAATTATTGGAACGATATTAAATATACAAAGCTATAAAAGAAGTAAAAAAAAGTAAAACCACGCAAAATTTTCTGTATTTAACACGATATTAATTGGTTCAAGCTCAAAATTACGTAATTTAAAAGTATCTTACTGAAAACAGTAAATATCATTCGTCAGTTCAAGAACTTGAAACTTTTTTACTTTCTCTCTATCTTACAGGTAGAGAAAGTATGGTGATCGTCAAAAAAATCGAACTCGAGATTTTGATGAATCTTGACGTTTCATGACTCCCTGAATCCGAAAAAGTTGTTTTTGAATTTCCGTCTGTCTGTCTGTCTGTCTGTACCTCCAACTAGAGCCTAAACTATTTTACTGATTGAGCTAAAACTTGATATCTAGGGTTTTCATAGGGTTGCCCCGAGGGGTTTTTGGAATTGGATATCTACCCCTAAAATTAAGGGTAGTTTACTGAAGGGAAAAAAGAGAAAAAGTCGATTTTCTCAAAATCGGCTCTAACGATTTTGATTAAATTTCATTTATAAACATTAATAAATATTCCAAACAAAATGGCTACCCTCAATATTTCGGCAAAATGGCTTTAAGGGCTCCGGTCTGATGCGTCAATTAACATTTTTTATAATAGCTCCGAAACTATTTGAGATATGAAATTACTTAGCATTACAAATATGTATATATATTTATAATACAGATATTTTATCCGAAACATATTTTTATAAAATCAATAACTTTCAATCTATACGCAATTATATGAATTTTTTTAACTTTTTGGACATTAAAGTTTAAGTATTGCGACCGTAAAAAAAAACTAACCTGAAATGTTGATGGATGTCGACGTCTCATGACCCCCCGAACCCTAAAAAATAGTCTTTGCAATGCCGTCTGTCTGTGTGTCTATAAAAACTTAAAATTAAGGGTAGTTTACTGAAGGGCGAAAAGAGAAAAATTTGGTTTTCTCAAAATCTGCTCAAACGATTTTGATTAAAATTCGTATCTAGGCGTTGATTAAGATTATAAATAAACTGGCTATTTTCATTTTCCTATGAAAATGATTTTTAGGGTACTTTACAGAAGCGTTAATTTCCGTATCTCCACAACTATTTGAGAAACTAAACAACTTATCATTGCAAAATTGTAGGACTATTAGAAATAAAAAACTTTTATTTGACATATATTTTTATAAAAGCAACAGTTTCTGAGATATTTGCAAATATATTAATACAATTTTGTGAGCTTTAGTTGTAAACATATACTACTTAAGTCTTAACGCAATAATTCTCCAATGCCATAGAGTAATTAAATATAAGTATCTAAAAAAGTATGTTATTTTTCCTTAAATCTCTTAGGAGAAATGTTTGCATAGCAATGATCTATCTCCATTTTAGACTCAATAGTCAATATTTACATTTTTTATTGGTCAAAATGTATAAATGAATAATTAAATATCAATGCGATGACTTGAAGATCTGCAACACCTTATAAAATGTTAAAATTTTAACCAGAAATCGAAATTTTAATACGAAGTGTTGACCCTTGTGGAAGACATTAAACTGTTTGAAATGCTCTTAGGTGGACAAAGATGCGCCTCTTTTCTCATTGATTATATATCATTGTATATTATTTTATGCGTGTTCTTATGTGGAGTGGTGATGATACAATGTACATTATTCCGTTCAGAAATCTTACGAGTTTATAGAAAGAGAGAGAAAGTCTGTGCGGTGCGCCGTACCATTTATTTAATCTAGAATACGTTTATTTGTTCAGACAAATAATATAAGATTAGTGTACTTGCTTTGCAATAGGCTTAAATATTTGGGAAATACAAACACTTGTCTTAATTAAGAACATGAAATTACTTCATGTTTTTTAACATGTGATACTTTGCAAACAATTGCTTTGTGAAGTCTTTAAACATTCTTTTTTCATTGTTAAAGAATAAAAGAATTAAAAAAGTAATTATCTTCTTTCAAGATTACTATATTTCACTAAGTATTATTATACATTTTATAATATTAATAATCTCTAAAAAACACTATGTTTAGTCAAATGGGCGTAATCTAAAGTGATAATCATGCGTTTGTCAAATGATGTTTAATACCCAAGAGTATGATTTAGGATTTCTCAAAGCAACTAATCTTCATCATGTGGCTGGAAATGAAAACCAAAAATAGTATAAAAGGTTTGAAGCGATGGGAGCAATTCGTAGCCTTCTTCGTTACCATCTCAAGAGCTCACGCCATTGACGGGACTGTTGGGGATAATTCAAAATGGTTTTCATCAAGGTAGTCGCTTTATTAGTAGGACTTTCCGGGTTGCAGATCTGCTGTGGCAGTGATGATCTGGAAAGTTGGGGAAAGCTCGTTTTAGCTAATGTGGTAAGTGTAAGAGAGAACATTTATATTTAATAAATAAATATTATAGATTTTTAAAATTATTCCTTTTTATTGTGTTTATAAGTATAACATTAATCCCTCACACCCCCAACCTTACCACAACCATTATTTCATAATCTTTAGCTAATAACAATATTGAAAATGCCACATTATTTTCACATACATTTAAAATAATATATCATGTTAAATCCCGATCAATGGATTAAAAAAAAATCTTGCACTGTTTAATATTTTAATTTAATCTTTTTAAACCAAATTTTGGTATTGTAAAATAATTTATTTAAATCAATTAAACTTTTATTCCCACCATCCCAAAGGTCAATGATTATAATTTAGTATTTTTTAATTAATCCATCCTCATACATATATTTTATACATGTATCTCTAGGGTTGAAAACAGTATCAAGACACTTGCTTTGTCCCAGGTAAAGATAGTTCGGAAATTGTACAACTATATAACGCGATAATATTAAATATTTAAGAAAGAAAACGTTGACTTTTATAAATGATAATAACTTGATATTTTACGTGAATAACTCCACCTCAAGTAGTCATGTAATATGTTGATAAATTAGTATTAGTAAATAAATATTAATAAATGTTTATCTTCTTACTAAAATTAATTTATCAACATATTACATGACCACCTGATGCGGAGCTATGCACGCAAAATATCAAGTTATTATAATTTATAAAATTCAAAGTTTTCCTTCTTAAATATTTAATCTTAGTTACTCCTTACTAGCTATATAACGTAGTATCTAGAACGTAATCTTTAAATCTAATATAAACAATATCAATGTATTCAAATTGATACTGAAGAAGGTTCTAGCTATGAAATTATGACTAAATTTTTAAATTGTGTTACATATTTCAGACATCAAATACAATGCTTTATTCAATTTTAATCTTATTTGTGTATGTCCGCAGATCTATCGTCACGGCGCTCGGGCCCCAGTGACCAGTTACCCCAACGATCCTTACCTCGACCAGTCTGTATATTGGCCCAGAGGATATGGGCAACTAACACAGGTGCATTAATCTTATGTGCTTGATTGACACGTTTTGTGTTTTATGTATTATAACATCATCTATAGTCTGTTCATGATAGGTTTTTACCTAGATTCAAAAATCATATGTTTAGGTTTTGGGTTGCCAACACTTATAAAAGATCACTGTTTTGTTGTAAATGTTAAGTTTTTTTTAGCTATATGTTATATTTTACATTTGAAATAACGTAAACTTAAGTTTTCTCACACTATTTAATTATTTTAATAATTTATTTTTACTCAATCTGAAACCATATTTTGAACGTAATTAAAAGTACTCATTCTTCATTTTGGAATGTTATCTATAATGTGTAATATAGTGCATTCATTAATACCTTTTAATACAGACATCATATTTACTTGGAAAAGAGAATATACTTATCATTTTTTATATATAATAAATTGTTTTATGATCATTTTATCGTATTTAGAAATATTAAACTTAATAAAATATTTTTACTAACTGCGTGGGTGCACCATTGTAAAGAACTTGTTTCCGTCATGTTCAATCACATGGTTTAAATTCGTCGGTCGCCATATTGAATCTATGTTCGTTAGACCTTTTGTGAACGTGATGTGAATAATATTTGTTTAAGTGGAATAAAACGATAAATACGCTTTGTGCCCGACCTCAAATAAATATAAATAATATTGGCCTAAATTACTGTGGTTAACTATCACATTCAGACATTACCATATGTTTTCATTACAGTTATCCAAAGTGACAGATGTCAGCCGTTAGCGTAGGGATATATTAGGGACTATTTCTAGTAACTTTTTGAGTTGTCATCCGAGTAAACTAAGGTCGTGAATGTAATATAGGTAACTAGTACCTGATCTAGAATACCTTCATTACATTGGTGATCGAAATTATATAAACCATAAAAATTAACTGATTATTAGCTCTACCTCATCTGAGGAAATAGATTGGGGCCAAACCTCTAAACTATTAGTATTTCCAAATATTTAAATATACAACCCCTTTTGTACAGTGTTCCTAACATTAAGTTTATTTATATATATTTTATTTCCTTTTTGAGTAATAGACTACTTTTGTTTCCCAGTGAAAACTATAAAATAAATTTTCGTGTGACTAAAGATAAAAAGTTAGTATGCTTAAATTTAATAACCATAATGTTTTCTGGGTAATTTTCAAATCATTTTTGGTGATTTTGGTGATTATATTAACTACACAGGGCATTTTTCTCCCAAGATGATTTTTTAAATCTTACGTAATGAATAATATATGTGATATTATTAATTCTAATCACTGGAAAGCCATAGGCTTATGTTCTTTCATATCCCATTCACGTCTTGCTTATTCTTTGTTTCTCTTCAGCTAGGAGAACAAATGCACTACGAACTGGGCTCATTCTACAGACAACGTTACTCTTCCTTGCTTCCTCTGGAGTACAACGTGAACGACACGTACATCCGTAGCACGGACGTTGACAGGACCTTGATGAGTGCCCAGAGCAACTTGGCTGGTCTTTACCCTGCCCTGGACGAGGAAACCACGGACAAGATCTTCTGGCAGGATATCCCAATCCACACCGTGGACGAGGATAACGACCAGGTAACTAGGAATAACCTTTAATACATTCTACAAATAATTTCATTTCTATTAGAAATTTCATTTAAGAGGGCTCCATACAACTCCCTTCGGTGGCCATGTGGTCTAACGCGCTACTCTCGCTGTAGACTAGACTGCCGATGAAAAGGGAGATCAAGGTTCGAATCTTGGTTGGGTGTACTAAGGGTGTTTATTCCAAAATTGTTTTCCACTCTCCCTCCACAAAAATTTGGGTACACCTCCTATGAATATAACCCTCCTCCTCACTAAAATCTCTAACGTAGTTAGTACATAAGTGTATAACGGGTAGTAAGACGTGGTGCAAAAAAAAAGAATAAAAGAAGAGAGCTCTATATTTTAAGATAAGCTGTAAAGGAACTCTAATCAAGCCAAGTATTTTGATTTTATACAAATATTAATACAATATTATATTTATTTTGGGAAAAATGGATTTTGCTTGGTTCTGCTCTAAATACCTCACATGAGAATATGTTCTGATACCTGAACAATGAATTAGAGTTGGACAGAATTGTTCACCCTTGGAAATATATCAGAGAGATTAATTTAATTGAAATTAGCAGTTCATTATTAATCAAGTTCATTTTTATTTTCATTTATTTGAGGGATTTAACTCGCAGTTTCTGAACAGATTGAATATATCAGCACACGACTCACAAACTAACATAAATCTAGAATCGACACAACATCCAGCCCTCAGCCATTAATTAATCACTGTGAAAGGGGAAACACACATTAGATTGAATATATCAGCACACGACTCACAAACTAACATAAATCTAGAATCGACACAACATCCAGCCCTCATCCATTAATTAATCACTGTGAAAGGGGAAACATACATTTCAACGATATATTTTTCAGCCAAGAATCAAACCCGAGGTCTATAGCTCAGTAGACAGACACGCTACTATCTGAGCTAAGGTGTCATTTTATATAGTTCAATGGGCTAGTATTTCATGAACTACAGCCTGTATTTCAGTCTTTCACGACAGCTTCTAGTTCAATGGTCCATTGGGTTTCCATTGGGTTTCATAGCCCATACCCATGTCAGTGATGTTTTGTTTCACTTTGTAGTTCACTTTGAACTATAGCCCTTCAATAAGGTGAACTAAGACCCCGGTACAGTAATGAGACCACTCCATTTTCTTGTTTTGTTTTCAACAGATAAAAAAAACTGTTTTAAAATAAAATGTTATCTGTAAATTACACATGAAAAACATATTTTTTCATAAGTCCATTCACACCAGTTATTTTTATAAACAGTTTTTTTTATCTTATGAAAAAAAAACTGTACTGAAATGAAGTTGTCTCGTTATTGAACCGGGGTCTTCCGACAAGTTCTGTGAACTCATTTATACAATGAATACTGTATGGATTGATGGGAACACTTTACAGCTTAAGTTTAACAAGATATGTTTACCTTAGCAATAATCAATACAACAATCCTGATATTTTACTATGTTTTAGGCAATTTAGATGACATTTTCTAATTTTTATTTTTTAAGCTTGGTAAATTATTAAATCAAACCGGAGATATCTAAAGTTACCTCCTTCGTGAGCTATTCCAGAGATTAAGGAGACACTAACTTGTTGGTTCTCAGTTGCTCCAGTCAAGCTACAGCTGCTCTAGGTATACCTATGAGGCAGCTCTTGTGACCTCGTCCAAGGAGTACCTCTGTGTGGAGGAGAAGAACGCCGCCATGAAGGAGTACGTCGCCAACTACTCGGGTTCTTCCGCTGCTCTAGTGTATGACGTCATCAAGGCTGAGGTGAGACTTGTCCGTAGAATAGGTTTTTAAAAATTTCTAAATTGGATACCTTAACACAGTGGTTTCCAAACTTTCTAGACTCGCGAACCCCTTTCACAAACATCTGAGTTGCGTGAACCCCCTGATATATATCCATAGCTATGCACTTAATTTTATACTTAATTTTTTATAAAATGTATTTATAAATTGCAAGCAAAAGGTTTAATATCTTTAAATTAACCTATTATGGAACTGTAGGATACATCACCAAAAATAATGCATCAATATTGAAACTACGTAACTACAAATTCAATTAATTATACATTTATTTAAAAAATTAAAACTGAAATTAAATAAGTAAAATAATAACATTTTATTATCTTTATTGTCACAATATTATCACATTTCACGTGTTTTTTAAAGTGGTACTGGAAATTGCTGCTTTGACATAACTAAAATCCCTTTCTGTAGTCACAAAATTCCATGCCGATTTAAGTTTCAAAAACTGTTTACGAGTTACAACAGCTACTCACATCTTTGCGGGACGTAGTGAGAAGAATGCGCTTGCTTTGGATGGCACAAAGCTTTAAAGTCAGGAACCACAGAAGAAAAATAAAGTTTCAAGTCACTTTCAGCATTGAGCCTGTTTCTGTTGTGGAAAGTGAAACAAATTATTGGTGGAGGTGTAGAAAAGTAAGCGTAGTTTTCTGAAAAGATAATGGACAGAAACCTCATTAAGTTTATATAGTATAATCTTGTAAATGTGTCTCACAAAATTTCACAAACTGCTCGTTAAAAATCCGTCATTACTAAAATGTTTTGGTGGACCTCTTGGAAGATTTTGTAAACCACACTTTGGGAATCAATGCCTTAACACAATCGGTTCTTTCTAGTGGGATAATAGTTATGAGCTCAATTTCCATCATGTCTAAAAAATATATATATTTGTAAAGTTGGTATTTTGTCTTTTAGAATAATAAATAGATGGTCGAGGAACTGAGTTTTGGATTTGTTCTAGAATTAAGATAGTTTATAAGCCATGAATTGATATATTCATTTGATCTATAAATTGCAAGGTAAACACAGAAAATAAAACCAAATAAATGTGCTTAAAGCTTAATATAAGGTAGAAATAAGAATAAATTCCCCGAAAGATGGACCAAAATACTTAATCATAAAACCCATCTACAGTGCATATTGTTAACACCGAACTATGGCTTCTCTAATGAGAGATACGCAAAACATTCCTGGGCCTAGTTCTATCAATGTGAATATTTACTGTGTCAAAAGCAACACATTAAGTTCCATAAAATGTAGTGATGATTTATTTTCTTTAAATACTTACTCATCGGGCAAGAGAAAGTCTCCTTCCTGTTTAAAAAAAGTCACTATAAAGTAATGGTCAGTACAACGGTAGCAATTTTACTCTGAAAATATTGGTTTGTGTTTGTTTATCAACAGTATGAGCATGGCCTTACCCTTCCTGATTGGACCAGCGAAGTATTCCCTGAACCTCTCAGTTCGTACGCTTCTTTTGAAATGCTTTCATCGTTGGCTGGTACCAAAGAGTTGGAGAAAATTCTTACCGGTAAGAAGTTCCAACTCCCAAATTTTGGTTTATTTGATAGAAGTGTACATTTAGAAATAGTGTGTTACTATCTAATTAAGTGTAAAATAATCTTCATTACAATGGAGACAAATTACAAGTATGCTGACTGAATCAGCTCCAACTTAGGGGTTTCACACTCGTTTACAGCTCAAATAAACCTGAATACCTTCACTAACTAGTGGTATGTTTTTTAAATCACCGCAATTTGAGGTGTTTATTATTGATTTTTGTACATTAAAAATATTTAAATAGATAAACCAATGAAAAAACTGTATAGGTAATTTATTTTATTTTTTGATTCTTTTCTCAAGACCATCTTGTATTTATTTGACTCGATATTTTATGCATAACTTTATCTACTTATTTCTTACTTAGTTATCTTATTTTTTCATAATACACCTTTTGGAAGCAACGATATAAAAAAAAAAAGTTACAGAACTAAAGTGTATACACCTAAAATAATGAGAATTTCTCGAAGCAAAGAGAATGTTGAAAATTCAAATAAGAATGTAATTATAGAAATAATCTAATTTTAAGGGAAATATTTATCATCTGTGATAAATCTCGATAGAAAAAAAATCTCATTTGATTTTGCCGCGCAAGACATGTTGGTATTCGACTATTGAAAAGTTTAACGTTTTGGTTTACAGGAAAGTTTTTCGAAGAATTGTCAACTAACCTTCAGGCCAAGGTGAATTCCACCCTTTCCCCAGACAGAAGCCTCTTCATGTACTCTGCTCACGATATCAACCTACTAAACCTACTGCACACCCTCAAAGTTTGGAATGGCAAGATACCACCGTTCGCTTCCAGTATTCTCTTTGAACTGCGTTTGAATTCACTAAACCAATACGTGGTTACTGTGAGTAACTACTAATATTCTTTTTCATGCACCTTATCTTACTAGCCATTTGGGCTATTACCATTTATTTACACTAATAAGATAGTTATGAGAAAGGTAAGATTGAGAGGAAATGTATCTAAATTTGCGTGAAGTAAGAGAGCTAAAACCATGTAGGGAAAAACATCTCGTGTATTAAATCATAATTTAAAATATCATCTTCCCAACACCGGAAGTACACGCTATTTTTGTGAGTAACGCCTTTAGACTAAAAACCCCCGATACGGGTACTATTAACAATGAACCATCACAAATGGTTTGTGATTATAGATTAACTTTGCTATGGAATATTACTATTCTTCTATTTATCACTTGTGAATCATTACTATTTTAAATACCACTTAATTAAATATCACAGGTTGAATACAATCGAATACAACTTAATGTTTGTTTACTTAATTGTCATAAATGATGCAGTAATTTTATCCAAGACTAAGAGAACATTATTTTTTAATAATAGTTATTTATTAACAAAGTCTACTAGAACTAAACAATTTAAGATAGCTTTCAGACATTTAACTATAACATATAATCCCTTTTCCTTATTAATGCTACTAACTACTTATAGATTGTTCATTTTTAGAATAAGTTCACTTAAAAACGATTCATGGTCTAAAATAATGAATTGCCCTGATTATAATTTTTATACATCCATTACTGTTTCCAGCTTGTGGCCTAGGTCAGTTTTTTTATTCAAGTCATACATTTTCCATTACCAGCCTGCTAGGCCTGTTGTAGCTTAATGTGCCTTATAATCTAGCTTAAGACTAGGACAGGCACACCATCCTGTCCCCGGCCGTTAATTTATCAATGTGAAAGGGTAAACCCATATTTTCATCAATGATCAATTTTTAGCCATGCTGAGAATTGAACCTGGGACCCCTAGATCAGTAGGCAGACACGCTACCGACTAAACTGAATCGTCGGACGAACTGTCTTGATATGATGTGAAATAATATTTTCAACGTTTGTCTAACGCAGGTGTCGTATCGCAACAGTTCTTCAGAAGATCCTCACCTATTGAACTTGACAGGCTGTTCTTCACCTGCCTGCCCCATTGACGAGTTCATCACTATCCTCAACAACATCATCCCTGAGGATTACGATACGGAATGTGCCGTGGTTCCTTCTTCGGATCAGACCATCGAGTTTATCATTCCGAAGGAGGGTATGTTCAAACTTTAATGTACTTCTATTTTAGGGATTATAAATTATTAAAAAAATAGGAGCAGTGTTGTCAATGGAAAATATTACTTTGGGACTTTATCCCAAGACGTAAAATAAACATACATAGATATTTTGACAAGTATTCTGAATCTAATCTCGGGCTTCCTCCAGAGTGTTTTTACTTTTGGTTTTACTTCACGTCTACCTACTCATCTGGGGTTTACGTATTAAATTAAATTGAGTTGGAGCGAGGAAGGTAGAATTTACAGTAAGGGTACTGGCATTTTCATGAAAAAAGAATAAAGAACAATTTAGTAGAAAGTACCCCTACTCAGTTTACCAGGCTGTAATTAATACACCATCTTCGTCCCCAGCCAATCATACTATATGAGAATGACATTCAGTCCACATGTCCACCGTTGCGGATAGGTATGTACAGTTTATGATACTAGTTTAACTTTTCATCTAAATAAATCACTTGAGTTAAGTGGTCCATATATCATAAGCATATGTATGAGCAACTTCATCTGCCCATCACGATGGTACAAAAATTTAGAATTGATAGGCAAATTAAAGCTTTGAGGGATATAATGTAAGTGGAGTGAGACAGCACTGTAGTACATCAAGTATATGAAGGGCTATTTATTTTTAGAAGGTTGACATATTGCTGGCATTAAGTATGAAAACACATAAAATAATGTGACTTAAATAGTTAGACTTTTTAATAAAAAGAGATTTTTGTATCATCAATATTTTTCTCTATTATACTTTTATGACATTGAATTCATGACAGAGAAATATTGATTATTTTTAAAAGTGAAAGCATATTAATATTAAATCATTTGTAAGTATTGGCATGCTTTAGCCACATATATTTTTTGTGCTATTCACAGTTTAATTACCCACCTTGGTGGCCACTTAGCCTAACACGCTACTCTTGCAGTAGCCTAGACTGCCGATGACGGGGAGATCGAGGTTCGAATCTCAGTCGGGTGTACTAAGGGTTTTTACAAAATGGTTTTACACTCTCCCTGCACGTAAATGCCGATACACTTACTCTAAATATACCCTTCAAAATCCTTAAAACTTTTAGCGTAATTAGTACGTAAATGTGTGGCCCAAACGAGTAGAAAGATGGGGGGCTAAAAAAATGTTAATGGTGTAGTAAATAGGAAGATACAATTTTTTTAGTGAAAATGAGAATGTATTTTATTTGAGGGGGAAGTGGGAAACTATCTATTAAAAACATCTTCAGTACACTCAGCCGGGATTGGAACCCCGACCCTTACGTCATGGCAAACCAGATAGAACGATACTGATATTTAGTTCACTTTCCCACCGATGTGGGTAGCAATTTATTGAATTTTATGATTCGTATTGCCTATTTAAAAATACACTTTAAAACTTATTTAAATTTGAAAATTATGAAATTGGTTTTAGAATATTTAAAGAATTAAACAAATTCTTGTTTATGTTGTTTTTTCAGGTATTCCTGAAGAGTGGCACGATTGTTTCAACGAGCCGGCTAGCGCAGACAGCTCGCAGTTTTTGTCCATTAATTACAACTATGGAGCTTAAGTTACACCAAACTAATACTTCCGTGCGATTGCCTCTAACCAATAAACAAAATCCGCACAAATTTCACAAGTTAAAAAATAAATAAAAATTGACCGGTTTTTACAAGTAACCTATAAGTTAGTAAATCAAACAGTTATTCTTATTGGTATATTCCTCTACCAGTGATATAATAATTATAATACTTTTACAATTAAAGTAAATGCGACTATTTTATTGTAAAACATCACATTGACAAAATAATTTGAATGGATAATTTAATGTAATTGTATTCACAATTCAACGGAGAAATCTAACAGCTAACTTTAGTAGGCCTATATCCAAACGGATAAATTTATCTTTTCCTTCCTGAATATTCATTCAAATTAAATAACATTTAACACAAACCAATTAAATGTTGTAATCATAAATTTTGACTCAAACCAATGTTTGGTGATTTTTTTAATAAAAACTTTTTTATAGATAAATTAATTTATAAAATTTCTACATCAAACCAACTACCCTACAATCTAAAAATTAATCAATATCAAGCTTTTGTTAACTATAATAAGTTATTACACCTAAATGTTTAGTCAATCAACTACTCGACAGCATAAGAAGTATGTAATTAAAAAGTTATGTGTGTAAATCTACCGATGCAGTATTTTATTGAATAAAATGCTAAGATATAATTTGTTTTCATTTTCATCCTACATCCTTAACAAATTAAACATAAAAAAAAATTGTACGGTGCACCACACAGACTTTCTCTATCTTTTTATCTTAAATAAAGATACATTTACTAAAAACTCGCAAGATTTATGAACGGAATAATATACATTGTAGCATCAACATTCCACATAAGAACACGAATAAAATAAGATACACTGATATAGAAACATTGAAAAAAGAGGCGCATCTTTGACCACCAAAGAGCATTTCAACACAATTTCTACATTTCAAAGACCTTTAAATAAAATTAAATTTGAACTATTTGCTGACAGCTTGGAAACTGGGATCTGCTTTACATGTTACAATTTATCAAAATTGTATTTACTAAAGATGAATGGAGGGAATTACAAATAAATATAAGTAATCAATAACTAATGAAAGAATGTGAAAGTGTAATATGAATTATTGTAAATACTAGTTTTTTGGTTAATTTTGTTGCTTGTATAAAGGTAAAAACAAATTAGTAGGGACTAGTATAACTTGAAAACAGGATAGAAGATTTTACCTCTAATTTTAAGAATATAAACAATCTATATTTATGTATATCCAAATATTAAAGCAATCAGAGAGTCGGGAAACAAATTTATAAATTTGCAGTAAATTGATTTATGGTCTGAAAAAAACTTTCGTACACTCCAAATCTTGTTATTGTCATATTACTGAAAATGACATCTGCGGTTCGTTGTTTATCGTTGACTCTTCAGACTTCAGAACGGGTTTCAAATGATATTTGCTCATTAATTCCAACAAAAAAGAATCTTTATGTCCAATAATATCATAGTTAAAATCTCTTAATAGTATATAACATCAGATTTGTCAAAAGGGATGATTTTATTTATTTAGCACCGCGTCTTACTATCCGTTCGGCTTATACGCCTAAGTACTAATTAAGATAATAGATTAGGAATTAGGAGGGTTGAATTTAGAGGAAGTGAACATGAGTTTGCATGGTGGGAGATTGAAAAACCATTTAGGAAAAAAACACCCCCAATTCACCCGACCAAGATTCGAACCTCGATCTCCCCGTCCTCGGCAATCAAGCTCAACACGAAACTAACGCGTTAGCCATCTACGTCACCGAAGTGGGTATATATATTGTATTATACTTATATTTAGTTATATATATACATAAAAATGCTTTCTTATAGATAATAAACTATTGGTTTTATAAAAATACATCCCAGATTAAAATATTTTTATTTCTAATAGTACTACAACTTTCCTTGCCTGATATTTAGAATAGTTTCGGCTCTAAGCTGAATTATAGACAAACAAATAGACAGCTAGATGGCATTGTGAAAATCACTTTTATGTTTCAGTGAGTGAACGTTAAAATTAATCAAAATTTTGAGTTCAATTTTTGTTAACAATCACAATACTTATCTCTCGAGTGGGTCGATAAAAAGTAAAAAAAAGCATCATTACATTTCACCAAAAAGCATAAATCAAATAGCATACACTTCTACAGAAACATCAAGAAAATAAGAACATCTGTGACCACCAAAAGCATAACAATAAATCTAATTTTCTGACTTGAATAATAAAAATTAGTAAGATTTGTGAAACCAAATAATAAGTACATTGTTGTAGAAACACTTCACCAATGATCATAAAATAGAGGAGCTTAGAAGCCAAGGAGTACAAGTGATATTTATGAAAAAAAAATATGAGCTATGTGCAGGAACGAGTAGCTAATAAATGTAAAAGTTTGGTGGCCAAGAGATTTAACTGTACCTTTGACAGGTACTGCGATTTAGTGGTTTAAATAAACTACTCAACAAAACAGTTATTTTACTTGGAGGCCAAGGGATATATGTAGCACTTGTACCCTTTGGCATCCAACTAAAAGGTGATTTTTCTAAGTGAACATTGATTTAGTTGCAATTAAAAGTTTTGACAACAGTCGTGTAAATGTTTTGATTGCTTTTTATTGTTTAAATGCATGTATGTTCATGTGGCACGAAGGACAATCATCACGTGGATGTCAAGAGATAATGTCCTGTTTGCTTAAATTTATCAACAATTTGTCATCAACAGTGACTCATCTGACTGCTTTCAGTGACAACGCAGGAGGACAATATAAAAGTCGCTTTATTGTTAAATTTTAGATCTATGTTGTTCACAACACAGGCATACAGACTCTCAACCACAAGTTCCTACTTTCAGGTCACTCATACAATGAATGCGACCAAAGTTTTTGGGGTTAGTGAACGTGCCAGAAAGAATTCTGGGAAAAGAGTGTTTGTGCCAAAATATTGGGAATATGTTATTGCTAAGTCCAGTAGAAAGTTCATGATAGTACGGATGGACGAACAGGATTTAGTTTTTCTCGGTGCGATTGAACCGTTTTTCGTAAAAGCTGTCACATGAATACAAAAGATACACTTTGAAAAACAGAACCTGTGGACACTATTCCAAAAGTCCACATTAAACGGGGATTTTGAATTCTTAGAATATGTTATAAAACAAAACAAAAAACTGAAACAGTTCCCACTATGTTGCCCAAACTGACTGCTAAAGAAGAATGTCCAAAAATAAAAGCCGCAAAATACAAAGATTTGTAGGACCTTCTTCCGTTCGTTCCTCCGGTACATCACGAGTTCTATAACTCCCTAAGACATCAAGGAAACCTGCAAAGAAATGGTGAGCAAGCTAGACAACAAGGCCAGGGAAGAAGAGGAAGAAACGAAGGACACCAGCAGACTGAAGTTCCTGAGCCTGACGATCCTGAGCCTGAAATTCTTGAGCCTGATGATCCTGAGCCTGAAATTCTTGAGCCTGACGATCCTGAGCCTGAAATTCTTGAGCCTGACGATCCTGAGCCTGAAATTCTATGAGTCTGACGATCCTGAGCCTGATGATGAAATATATGATGATAATGGGCTTGATAGAGTGTTTGATGGCGATTCTAACTTTCTTTATTACTACCTTTTCACATATTTTTTGGAAGCCAAAGGATACAAGTGATCCCAACTATCACAAAATTAATTAAAGCAACCCAATGGTGACTTTGTTCATAAAACTTCAATATGCACCAGTTTAAGAAACAACAACACATTCCAGTGTTCCCTTTACTATTTTCATTGGTGATAGCTAGAATTGATTATAACTTCGCCATTAAAGTCGATTATTATTATTATTATTATTACTATTATTATTATTATTATTATTATTATTATTATTATTATTATTATTATTATTATTATTATTATTATTATTATAAGCTTCTAGCTTTGAACGTAGTTTTCTCAAAATTAGTTTTTGGTCACTTCTAAGCCTTTCAAATGAAATAATAGACACTTACTCTATGGTATTAAGAACTAGGAACACTGTTACAAAAAAAATTGAGATAAGATAGTTATATTTATCTACCAAAGACCTTAAGAATCAAATTCATTTTCAAATACCTGAATTACAAAGTATATACATTTGCTTATAACTCAGAAACTATTAATTTTATAAAAAAATATTTTGAATAAAAGATTTTCATATTTAATAGTACTACAACTTTACATTGATAAGCTATTTAATATCTAAAATAGTTGCGGAGAAATAATGAAAATGGGAAAATTTACCCAACGTATAGTACCCTCAAATTCATTTTTATGAGAAAATGAGAATTTCCATCTTGTTAATTATGATAAACAATTTCCAGATATAAAATTTAATCAAAATCGCTTGAGAGAATTTTGAGAAAATTGATTTTTTTCTCTTTCTGCCCGTCAGTAAACTACCCTTAATTTGAGGGTTGGATATCTAATTCCAGAAACCCTTTGGGGAAACCCTATGAACACCCTAGATACCAAGTTTTAGCCAAATCTGTAAAATAGTTTATGCTTTAGTTAGAGGTACAGACAGACAGACAGACAGAGGAAGAGAGAGAGAGATGGCGTTGCGCAAACAATTTTTTCGGATTCGGGGGATCATTTTATCTGTAAACATTAATCAAAATCTTGAGTTAAATTTTTTTGGCAATCACAATACTTGCTCTACCTGAAAGGTAGTGGGAAAGTAAAAATATTTATATTGGGTCCCCAAGGGTCGTATTAAAATGTCGACTTACGGTTAATATTTTCGACATTGTCTTAGGGGTTGCACATCTTATGGTTATTGCATTGCTATTAAATTCAACATATCTAAATTTTGACCAATAAAATAGGTAAATATTGACTATTGAGTCTAAAATGATAGAGATAGCTCATTGCTGTACAAACATTTCTCCTAAGAGGTTGAAGGAAAGAGAACATACACTTTTTGAGAGACTTACTCATTTCTTACTCTATGGCATTAAAGAATTATTGCGTATCTCTTTACAACTAAAGCTCACAAAATTGTATTAATATATTTGCCAATATCTCAGAAACTGTTGGTTCTATAAAAATATATTTCAAATAAAAGTTTTTTTTTATTTTCAATGGACTAAAATTTTGCAATAATAAGTTATTTAGTATCTCAAAGAGTTACGGAGATATGATAAAAAATAAGAATTTACGCATCGGACTGGAATCCTTAAAGTCATTTTGCCGAAATATTGGGAGTAGCCATTATGTTTGTAATATTTATAAATGTTTAGAAATGAAATTTAATCAAAATCGTTATAGCCGATTTTGAGAAAATCGATTTGTACTCTTTTTGCCCTTCAGTAAATTACCCTTAATTTTAGGGTTATATATCCAATTCCAAAAATCCCTCAGTGCAACCCTATGAAAACCCTAGATACCAAGTTTTAGCCTGATCGGTAAAATAGTTTAGGCTCTATTCCAAGGTACAGACAGACAGACAGACAGATGGAAATCCAAAAAACCACCTTCTTTGGATTCGGGAGGTCATGAAACGTCAACATTCATCAAAATCTCGAGTTCAATTTTTTTGACGATCACAATAATTTCTCTACCTGTAATAGCGAGAAAGTAAAAACTATTCTAATGGATAGTAATTGATACAAAAATGTAGGCATACTTCAATATTTGCTGGAACTATTTTTAAATGAACAGTTTATAGGCAAACACACAATAAAAATTACTCAGAACATAATATATCCGAATTAGCCGGACATTGAAGAGGTGAACATGTGGTAATCAAGATAATTTCGTGTAATCACCATATTTAATGTTTAAAATCGATGAAACTCCTTTGGATTGTACTGAATTTTCAGTAAATAATTATTTCAGTTAACTTGGCCATATTCAGGAAAAAATAATACGATATGGTTTTAATCAGTACTACATAAATGAACATTTGATTAGAAAATTATTAATTTAGAATAACCTGATGCAAACAGTAGGGTGTAGTAGTATTGTGCTGGAAAGAAAAATTTAGAAAAGATAAATACATTTGTGGTAAAAAAAATTAATACATTTAACTATAAGAAGAAAATTATGGGAGCTGAAGGAGGAGGCAGAGGACAGGGCGTATTGGTGATCTAAGTTCACTGACAAAAGGAATCGATAGACCTGTCGTAAGATAGAACACATAATAATTATTATTATATAACTAGGTTTATTTGTGTAGCATTAATACTATATATTTAAAGATATAGCTTCAGATAAGAAGATTCGTAACTGACAAATACTGTCTTTACTACAAGAATCCTACTTCAAGCTGCAAGAGATTGGAAAAATATAAAACATGTTTTTGAAAATATCTCACAAAGATCCTTTATTTGTTTTAGTTACAAACACCTTAAAATAATATATTTTTGAATATTTTTTATAAGCTTAGTGCTTTTCGAACCATTAAATATTAAAGTATTTTAAAGAGTTAGGTTTTTTGAGATTATAATGTCAAATAAACATATACTTTTATTTTTAAAATCACGTTTTACAACCTCTCTGGACTCTAACCACATTCAGTAATACTACTGGGGTAGATATAAGGTAGGTAAAATTGATAGAATACATACCCTCACTCAACGTGGAAAGAGAGAAACAGAGAGAAACCATTAATAAACATATTCCTCAGTAAACCTGGCATAAATTCGAACTGTTTCTGCAGTAGCGCTGGGTACAGGTGTCTAGACGGTATGTGTCAGCTGTGACCGGGCCATTTGCAAAACTGGGGCCAATAATTGCGGCCCAGGTTATTCAAGAGCAGGGGCCAAAAAATACAACCAGTTCCAATAAGAGAGTATGGCAGTGCAAAAAAATAATTATTATATACTAATTACATGTGTTTTTTCTATATATTTAATTGAGGTATTTAACGAGTACTTTCTTAAACAATTTATTATATCAACACATGAGAATTTCTATGAGCGAGAGTGAAAGGGCTTACCAATTTTGCCAGGATAGATATTTTCACACACCTTCCATGCCACACTTTACATTCCACAATCTACATGAGATCGACGAGTTTACTTCCACTTGAAGGAAGTTGTACTACTGATTTTTATCACTCGAGAGAAATCCATAATCCACGACTGGATTTGAACCCACGAACTTCGGGTCCTGAGGCGAGCACTTTACCACAAAGCCACCAAGGTTGTATATATTTGAATTATACTGTACAGTACTTTATTTATTATGATATATTCATACTCTTTTTATTTATTTTACGCTAACCCATGGAAATTTAAAAAAAAACTAGTTATGAAATATGGTAGGCTAGGCTAGGTTAGATTAGGCTAGGATAAATTGAGGTCACACATGGCAAAAAGTCCCTTGGACAGTGGGTCTCAATTCGTACCTCCCATCCCTAGTTCATTGGTCGCAGTTGGCTACAAACTAGGTAGACATATACAGGGGCAAACAGACATAAGAATTGTAAGAAATCCTTTTTTAATTCTGGGGCACATAAATGTCAACAATCCATTATGATCTAGAGATCGAAAATGTACACGATTTAATATTTGAGCTAAAAAAGAACGTAATAAAAATAATACTATTTAGTTAATACATTTATAGGACTCCTGCTAGGAGTGAAACCAACTCTTGGAGATCTGTAATCGACCCCCCTCACCTTCTCTGCCACGTAGGCGGCCATAATTATCGTAATGTTCCAAGCTACTTTTAAAATTAATCTTACCACCAGACCTATGGCTAAGTCGTGAGAATTTAAACAAACTTTCAAATTCTTCTCTAGTTTGTATTGCGTCCCACAAGTGACGCTATTTAATGCGTTGTTAAAAAAAACACAGCCGTACGTGTTGCGGCTGACTAGAGTCACAGGGGCAGTACGCGCTTCGGGAAAGTTGACTTCCAAAAATGGGGGGGAGGGGATACTGTAAGTACCGGCCCACAAACCTCTTTTGTAATTGAAATGGTACATGGCATTTCCGTGTTATAAATTGAAACATGTTTTGATTTACTGTAATAAATACAGAGCAAATTTTGTAGCTACTGATTGTACCAGCACACGACTTACAAACAAACTTAGCTCCAGAATAGACTCAGCATCCAATAGAATCTGCCCATCAATTCTTCATTGCAAATATGGAAGCCTTGATTTATTAAATGGGTGATTTATCCGGACTTATTGGGATTCAAACGTGGGCCCATTAACACAGAAGACAGATGTTGTGCTTACAAAGTTAAAGGAGTTAAGCTGACAACGAAAAATAGTTAATCCACAAAAATTTCTATAGTAAAGATTATATTGGCCCCATAGAAATAATGACCGACTTATTTATCAAAATTATAAGGTAAATTAAAATAGGCTTACTATCCACAACGGGGGTAAATTATACTAACACATCACTCTCATGTTAGACTGGATTTACGACGATGGGGAGATCGGGGTTTAAATCCTGGTCTGGTTTGGGGTGCTGTGGGTTTTTTCATATGTGGTTTCGCACTCAACCTTCACGCAAATGCGGATACGTTTTCTCAAAAATTCTACCTTTTTCATATATATTACAGGCATGTATTTAATAACTCGAAAGGGTACTATAGCGTGCCGGGGGAAAAAATCCTATATTAACTTTAAATTAGTTTCATTCATAAAAACTATTTTATTCTACTTCGGGCCTTGTTATAGAAGGATTTTAATTGTAAGAAACTTTTAGAAACTATACTATTATTATGTACTTAAAAATGATAATATTTTCCTATTTTGTTAATATTATTTTACGTGTATTTATAGTATCTATGTAAATTGACAGTTGAAGATCCCAGGACTCGAGCTATGAATTTATGAAAATTGTTTTAACAACGTTCATAACTGTTAAAATAGATACATCCCATCGAAATTGGCCTGCACCTGTCTGGACTACAAGTATACCAATGAAGTAGGTGTGAGTAAGGTAGGATTTAGAGTAAATGTGCCCACATATGCGTGGTGGAATTGTTAAAAACTGTTTTAAATAACATATTATCACTTGATTTGAATATGACTTCCCTGTAACCGGTAAATCAGACAATACTGACATCTTTGCTCGTGATCCTACTGGTGGTGTGAGGGCCCCACACCCCCCATACACATTTAAAGTGAACAAAATAATAGAAACCAATTACGATAGTATGTTAAGGATGAGAAAGGGTTGAATATAATAAAGTGTAGCCACATTTGTATGCAGAGGGAGAGAGTAGAAAAACGTTTAGGAAAAAGCACCTTCAGTACACCCGACAAGGATTCAAACTTTAATCTCCCTGTCATCAGTAGTCTTAAGTCTACTGGGAGAATGACGCCTTAGACCATACGGACACTGAAGCAGGTGGCCCAATTCTATAATATAGTAGGCCTATAGTTTATTTACACGTTAAACTCGCTTCTCCGGTCATGTGATACTATAATTGATGATGATGGGGATGATGGGTAGATTAGGGTTTGAATCCCGATCGGGTGTACTGGGGGTGGTTTTCCTTAAATGTCATATATTCCCCTCTATGAAAGTGTTGGTATGCTTCCCTCTAAACACAGCCTTTTTCATCCCTAAAACATTATCTTAATTGGCATATATATGCATATAGCCCAAAGCGGTATTAGGACGCGGTGACACACACGCATGTATATGTATATATTTATGTACCTGATGAGGCATTTAAATTGAGACACCAGAACATCCCGAAAACCAAGCATTTTAGAAACATTGTTTGGAACAAAAGTTTTTTTTAGGGGTAAAGAGAGCCACACAAATTATTTTTGATTTAGGTAACGTCTTAAAGGTTATTTCAAGATCAACTTTTTTAAAAGCCTGTAATCTTTTTTTGGCATTTAATTCTACACAAAATAACAAAAAACCTTTGCCCGTTTTTTAAAATTTGACATCAATTTTTGAAGATAGTTGTAAATTAGTTGTAAGTTAGCTGTAAATCTTGGCAACTAGTGTTTTCCTAGGCCGGAATTTATTTTAAAAAAGAAAGATAATATGTTTATTAAGTGTTAATGGTTTTTTGTTTTATTTAAGATGGCCCAAATGGAGACTATCCCTATATTTTTTTAACAATTTTTGTGAGTCAACAAAACAAAAAACCATTAACAATTAATAAACATGTTCTACCTCTTTTTTAAAATACCTTCCGGCCTAGGAAAACACTAGTTGCCAAGATTTACAACTAATAAAAAAAAATCTTAACTCTTTAGCCAATGAAAGATAATATTATTATAAAAATCATTTAATATTATAATTTGACAAATAAATATAAATCGTCTTTAAAATTAATTTTTAAATTTCGCACCAAAAATCCAAACAAAAATAATAATCTCTTCCGCTAGGGGCAATTAGTTCTTCAAATGTTGGCCAGATGCTATAAGCGTCCAAGAACATAAATGAAATCAAGATCATAACTGTTCCGAAATAAACCACTCTCTAAAGCAGATAGCGTTAAAATCACCTACCAAAAAAATAAAAATAATAATAGCGGGTGGGTTGGCAGTTTATGAATCAAAATAAAGAAAGAAAACTTAATATAGTGAAATAAAGGTAAGTATATATATATATATATATATATATATATATATATAATTGTAAATAAGTAATTAATATTCGAAACTTTAAGAGTTGTGATTGAAATTTAAAACAAATAAACAGTAAAGTTGTCAATATAATTACGTACGGTATTTGAAAGACTGAGTCAACAGACTATTAAATTGATATTAAAAGTAATTATTTCAGTAAAAATACTTTACTGTTCTCTTTCCCCTTCAAAAAACAAGAAACTTTTGTTCAAACAATTTTTTCTAAAATGTTTTGTATTCAGGATATTCTAAGGTTTTAATCTAAATGCCTCACCCGGTATACACGTCAGATTTTAAGAAATTCAGTATTATTGTTATTATTATTATTATTATTATTATTATTGAAACACGCCAATTTTCATGCAATTACGATTTATCAAATCAGCTACACTTTGCATAATGGGTCAAAGTCGCAATAGTTGGAGACATGATCACTCAGTGATTGATGTCAATTAATTACTGGGCGCTACTTTGATTAGTAAAACACACAGTGTTAGATTGGTTTAATCTTTATTTATAGTTGTATACTTGATTGAAAGCCGTTCCGTTAAGTATTTTTCCTCTGGATTATAAGGTCTACTTATGTAACTTTGAATATTTTGAATACATTAACTATGAATTTATCAGTCTTGCATAAAATAATGATGTTTTTTTTGTGACAAACAAAAATAAACATATTTTATTTCTAGATTAGATTGCCGATAACGGGAAGACCAAGGTTTGAACCCGGTTGGGTGTACTGAAGGTGGCTTTACCTAAATGATTTTTCACTCTTCCTACACGGAAATATGGATACATTTCTTCAAAATTAAACATTCCTATTTCCTAATGGGCGCATAACCAGAACGGGTTGTTAGACGCGGCACTAAAAAACAAGAAGCTTAATTTCTATTAAATTATAATAAAATGTTTTCTAATTTTTACTTTCTCTCAACATCTTGGAGAGAAAATATTGTGATCATTAAAAAAATCGAACTCGAGATTTTGGTAAATGTCGCCGTTTCATAACCCCCTGAAACAAAAAAAAATGTTTAAGCGTGCCATCTGTCTGTCTATCTCTACCTTGGGCTATAACCGAAACTATTTTACCGATTGGGGTTAAACTTGGCATCTGGGATTTTCATAAGGTCCCCCCAAGAGGTTTTTGGAATCAGACATCTAACCCTATATTTAAGGGTAGTTTACTGATGGGCAAAAAGATAAAAACTCGATTTTCTCAAAATCCACTCACACGACTTTGGTTAAATTTTATATCTAGACACTGCTTTTCATTATAAACAAGATGGCAATTATCATTTTCTTATGAAAATGACTTTGAGGGTAGTTTACATAGGGGATATTTTCCTATTTTCATAATCTTTCCGCAACTATTTAAGATGCAAAATAACTTATTGTAGAGTTGTAGCACTATTAAAGATAAGCATCTTTTATTTGAAATATATTTTATAAAACCAATAGTTTCTGAGCTAAGCAGTTAAAAAAAAATTAAATCTGATTTCTATGCTCTTTGATGGACAAAGATATTTCTCTTTGCTCAATGTTTCTATTGCAACTTTATTCCTAGTTCCTCGTGCCATAGAGTAAGTAACTGTGTATATTATTTCATTGATGATCTTTGGTGTAATGTTTCTATAAAAATGTAGAGACCTATTATCTCGTTTCACAAATCTTACGAGTTTTTAGTAAATGTAAATTTTAAGATAAAAGTGAGAGAAAGTCTGTGGGGTGCTCCGTACCATTTATTTTTTCTATAGCATGCTATGAACAGTTTTTCACTAGGTTTTATTTCCTGTCCTGCCTACCCGCATCTTTATCTTAGTGGAGTAGCAGTGATTATAGACTCATCTACCCCGAAGATGATTAGGAAACAGTTTGGTAAAAAAAACAACAACTAAATATTGCCAGCCAAAATTCGAGCCCTCACCTCTCCGTTAACGTTAATCCAGGTCCATTGAGAGTGACACCTCTCAGATTCTTCAACTATTAGTAGCAGGTCATGTGTTTGGTTATTTTAACAAGTTTACCAACAAAATATTGATAGTTTTTTATTTTGTACACTTTGGTACCAGTGCTGAGTGACAGTTGACCACTTAAGATGGAATTGTAGGGGAGAGTGTGCTATCAATTTTTAAAGCAAAACATTTTTTGGCCAAAATAAATAAAATGTTGCTTAAGTAGAAACGTAAAGCTTAATTTTTTTTCGCACAGTAATATCAAGAAATGTTGAATATCTGTCAAGGTTGTCCTGAAATTCAATGGCTATGTTTTTTCTTTACTTAAAATGGTTGACAGCCAATGCTGCTATGTTTATGAGGGATACTAAACAATAGTTGAGGCCACCATGTGAAAACAAATTAAACTTTATGTTTCTACTGAAGCAATATTTTATTCATTTTGTTAAAAAAAAGGTTTTTGGCATAAAAACTAAAAAACACTATCCCTTTTTAACATTCCCTTCCCTCCCACCTCGAACTATGTTACCTTGTAAAAAATTATTAGGAGGGTATACTATTAGGAATAAGGAATAAGTGTGTAAAACAGCATTGGTTGTTTGAAACATCCGCATGGTAGTTGGTTGAAATTGAACTCCAGCCTTACAGGTCACTCATACGTACAGGTCAATTACTTAGTCATGCTAGTAACGTAATTATCATCATCATTATTAGCTATTATAATAATGTTAAGGTTCATATGTCAACCGGAATTACTGTTATATAATCGTGTTTTCAAACCACACTTGGAACATTTTTGCCCGCAGTTTCTAAATGGTAGCCGATACACTCTAGGTAACCAATAATGAGGTAATGGGAACTTAATGGGCCAGGTGTAGAGATAAACGAGTCTTCCCTTCCGCATTCATTATTGGTCAACTATTAACATGATGTCATGGTATTCACATCGTGGTATTTAAAAAAAAAAANGTGGTATTTAAAAAAAAAAAAAAAAACGTGAATCCTCTTTGAGACGATATATATACATATATACATATATACATATATTTTTATTAACAAACACACGCGGAACATTTAATATTAGATTTGGTTTTCTAGTCTGTCAAAACTTTGTAATAAAGGTTAAAATAATGTGTGTCGAAAAACGACTATTCTAACATCTGATGTAGCCAACCCGTCACGAGGGGGGAGGGGAGAACTATTGGTACCTTGGACCACGGATCTCAGGTTATTTTTTGGTAATAGATAAAAGTAAATAAGATAAAAATTAAAAACAGGCAATAAAGTAAAATACTTATTCACACCAAGAATTAGTGAATGCCCCACCCAACTTATTTGTGGTTTCCTCCCGAGGAATTAACCGTAAGGAAAAGGGTATTTCAGTAGACTAAGCAAGCATAGCTGACAGCTTGGAAAAGGTCTTCAACAGGCAACTAGAACGAGCTTACATCCTCACTGGACTTAAGAAAAAAAAAATCATAAGATTATTCAAATAAAAATAATTGGCATATTTTGTAATCATATAACTTACCCTTATTTTGGTAAGAACATTATTTGGTTGCTATTAAAGTTACTAAAACAATATTAATATATTCATACATCATGTTATCTGCTGCTGTCACTTTTGATAGATATTATAAATACCTATGAAATAACAGAAATAATATAGTAGACTGTTACCAATGTTGGCTGTGAAGAAATAGGTTTGAATTTTCTAAATTGTTCTTCCAACCAAAATAATGGTAGGTTATACCTTTGGAAGCTGAAGATTATTTCGGGTTTGATCTGTTTAATTTCAAATTCCATTTGATTGGTTGTAGGGGTATTAGAAAAGGAAGGTTCTGGGCTTTGCTCCTGGAAGACGGCCTGGTTTGACCACCTGGTGGGCCTGGCTGCAACATTCACACATGCTAGGCTTACATCCTTTCTAAATAATTATATAAAAGCACAGTAACTTTTATTCATAAATTGTTTTTATTTTCACACTGTTTTTAACTACTCGTCTGGACTATACGCTATTAAATCCGCTAAACGGGTAGGGATGAATAAGGTAGATTTTCTTACTAACCACAATAATGGTTTTAGGAACTATAAAGGTTATATTTAGAAGAAGTATATCCACATTTGCTTGTGGGAGAGTGAAAAACCATTTTGAAAAAAAACCCACTAGTACACCCGAGCGAGATTCAAACCTCAATCTCCCCCGCCATCGGCAGTTTATCCTACTGAAAGACCATGAGGCCACAGAAGCGGGTGAAGTAGAATTTATAAGAGATTTAACTGTCGGAGGGACGGGGGAGTGGGAAACACTTTAGAGGTAAAAAAAAGCACAGTCTTTGTGCACCTGGCTGAGGTTCAAACTCCGGACTCACGTCACCGGTTAAACAGTTTGAGTCTGATAATCTATTATTGATACGGGTTTTAATTCTGTTTGTTTATAATATAAGTGATAAGAATACATTGTTTTATACGTTTATACTATATGTGTATATATTTATATTAATGAAACTGAAAATATTTGAATGACTTTTTGTTCAAACATTTGTTCCCCTAAACATTATTTTCCCCTGCTGTTCCAATGGGATTATGAACTTAGTAAGCCTGCTGTGACTCTGGTTTGATTTCAAATAGTGCCCAATATTATTTAGAACTAAGAGATAGGTCGAAATCACTATTTTGCCAATTATAATATTCATATAAGTTAGGAATTTCAAATATTGAATTTTAAATCGGATCTTAGAGGACATTGTAATGTATAACTGATAACACAAATTTATTTTTAGTTAGTTGCTAGTTCGATCATATTAAAAAATATATATTTTTAGCGTATGGCTTATTTGACCGTGTGTAATGAAGTAGCTTCTTCGGTCGTCGGTTGTGTAGATTTTTAGTTGCACGAGGTATACCTTGGAGGTTGTCTACACGCCATACGCGTAATGAGATGATGGTGATAGTGATTATGAAGGTGTGGAGCCAGTGTAAATCTTAACCCAATTAACCAGAGCATAGTGACGATGGTGACAGTGGGAACAACTCCCCTTTTGGGTAGAATTCCTATAGTAGGGCTTACAACCGGAAATTGAACCCTGGGCCTATATATCAGTAGCCAGGGGCACTGACCACTATATATATATATATATAATGAAACCTGACTAATTCGAACTTCCATAATTCGAAATCGTCTTTAATTCGAATATTTCACCCGGTCCCGTGAATTTTTTGTTAAAACAATGTTAAAACTCGTGGATAATTCGAATTTGGTTTTGGTTAGTCGTACTGTGCAGTTTTTCCTACTTATAGTTGCGGAACCGTGTTGTTCTATTTTTGGAAACAGGGGAGGCGACGTTGGAATTCAGTCAGTACTTTTCTTCACGCCTCTCCCCCTCCTCCACTCAACCATAGGTCTTTGTTTACACTTACAGTTCTGTACTCCGTTAGTCAAGGTCGATCCTCTCGAGTGGTTACGTGCGCTGTTCTTAGGCTACGGCCACGCTTGTGACCTGGTCGTCGCGACCAGGACGCTGCAACCAGGTCGCAGTAGTATATTACATTGATTCTTATGAGGGTGGCCACGCTTGGCGACCAGCGACAGCGACAGATTTTAAAAAGCTTTCGTAAGCGTTTTCAGGTCGCAACGACAAATACGCTCGCCTTTATTTCTTATGGAGGTGGCCTTAGTAATTCGGTCGTAGCAATATTCTAGTGACGTGCGAGCTTATTTTGTTTTGAGTTTAGTTTTAGTTTTGTTTACTACATACTGTACAGTAGTGTTTGTTTGTATGTGTATCGTGTATCGTGATGTCACTGTCCAAGTCACAGTCCTATAAATCATTAACTCTGGCCGAAAAAGTAGCGGCGATAAAGGAAGTGGAAAAGGGACTTAAAAATAAATCAGAACTTGCAAAGGTCTTAATAATTCCCCCTAACACACGGGACCATATTCAAGAACTGAGGCTTTTTTTTTAATTTGCAACAATGTAAGTGATTCAATTTTCCAGTCAATAAACCAATTAGAATCATACACTATGAGAGACTTAAATCAGGAAAACAGATTAAAATCTCTGACTTTTTACTTTCTCTCTATCTTACAGGTAGAGAAAGTATGGTGATCGTCAAAAAAATCGAACTCGAGATTTTGATGAATTTTGACGTTTCATGACTCCCTGAATCCGAAAAAGTGGTTTTTGAATTTCCGTCTGTCTGTCTGTCTGTCTGT